>CM053770.1:5376822-5400414 GCA_028658325.1 Potorous gilbertii | reverse complement strand
AATGTACCCTTCTATGGTCTTATTTTTTTCCCTTTTCTGGGCATTTTCCCAGCCAATTACTTGACCTCTAAGAGTCTTCTCTACCCCTGCCTAGATCTGCCCAGCTAGTGCTTGGGGTCTGAGATTTAAATGCTGCTCCCCAGCCTCAGGGCTTTTGGGGGCAGGCCTGGCTGCTATTCAGGGTAAGATTAAATCAGGTTCTCAGGTGGGGGCAGGGTCACCTCCCAGGCTCAGTTCCCTCAGGGGGTTTATGCAGAGACCTTCTGTAATGGAGCTGCTGAGCTCCTGCCTGCTCTGGGAGCCTCTGGCTGCCTGCTGCCTCTGCTGTTGCCTCCCTAGGGGGCCTGAGTCCAGGAGAAACCCCGCTCCCCTCTCAGCCTGTCCAGATGTCTCTCTCACTGACCTGTGCATCTGTGGGTGGAAGGACCTTCGTGGCCGCTGGAGGTTCCATCCCTGAAGCCTGCTCTGATTTGCTCACTCCTCTCAGTGCAGCACAGCCAGAGCAAGGCTGGGCTCCACTCCTGTCCAGTGTGTGATGGACATTTGGGATCGGTTTTTTAGGGCTCTCTGGAATGGAAATCTCCTTCACCCTGTTGCTGCGTGGCTCCGCTGTTCCAGAATTTGTTGGGAGTTCTTTTTATAGGAGATCTATGGGCTGTGGGCTCGGAGCTAGCATATATGAGTCTTTCTCCTCTGCCATCTTGGCTCCACCCCCCCAAATCAGATTTTTTTGGATAGCAACTTCACTTAAACTTTGGTACCTAGTGATGACTTTTTTTTTCTGTTGAACAATGTCTTTTAATCTAAATATCTCAAATACCTTTATCACTGTGATCTCACTATTGAAAAACTGGGTAGATTGTAGACAATAAATCAGGAGAATTACCTATCCTTACTGGTGTTCAACGGATATATCGTTATCCTATTTGTCCTGGAAGGAAAGTCAGAGATCATGTAGAACAATCAAATTATCTTCTCATCCTTTCTCTAATAAAAATATCAGCACACAAGTGAATAGATTGTTGGAAATTTGAGGTCATATCCTACTTCTGACACACTCACCAGTTATCTGGCCATAGATATGCATCTTAATTTCTTTGAATCTCAGTGTCCCCATCTATAAAATGGGCACATTTGATTTCATTCCTACGTTAGCGTAGGTTGCTGTGGGGAAAAAAAAATGAGGCAACAAGGAGGAGGAAACATGGGCCGAGCTATATTAGAAATATGCTTTGGAAGTGAATGCCAAAGATGATTTGGGGGAGGATGTGTATGAATCAGAAAGAAGAAAACCACATTTACATGAGGGAAGATGAGAGCGCACGTCAATATCAGGGTCAGAAATGAAATAAACTTGTGTTACCTTTAATGCAGATTCTTGTTAGTCAGTTTCCTATAGAATTTTAAGTCTCAGTGAGCAGTCAGTGGGAATGAGGATGTTCGGGCGTCCCCATCCCTTGGCTTTGTACTCAGACTATTTGGTCTGTTTCCTTTTCACCAGAACCTTGTAGTCAATTCCGAGAATGACGATGGGCTTTCCCTGGGCAGAATTTACCTTTTCTTGCCTAGATCCAGGACTAGATGACGATCCTCAGTCTCTCCAACCACCCCACCCCTGTGCCCTGGTATTTCTCAGTTGTAGGGAAATACTCCTCCCTCCTTTCCATACCCATTTAATCGTCCAGTAAAGCAACATGCATCTAGTAAAGATTTTCTTTCTGCCAGGCACTGTGCTATGTACTTTTTTTATTTTCTTCTAAATTTTAAAACCAGCCCCTTGTCTGCTTCTGTTTGCACATCCCTCACTTGTCTATGTTTCTGTCTCTATTTAACTTGAACTTTAAAAAAGCTGAGGTAGGTTCAGTTATTGCCCTCATTTTTCATAGGAGGAAGGAGAGGTTGAGTGACTTGCCCAGGGTCATAGAGTTAGTTAAGTGCCTCAGGCCAGACTGGTCTCAAGTTGGGGTCCAACTCTAAGCCCAGTAGTCTGTCCACTGTACCACCAAGCTGGCTCGTCTCTCACACCAACCCTGTAGCAGTAAAATGTACAAATAGTATCATCTCTACTTTATAGATGAAGAAACTAAGAGTCAGTTCTGAAACGACAATGACCCATGTCATTCTCCTTGTTAAGTTTTGGCATCAGGGCCCCTGCTCCAAAAGCAATTTATGTTTCCTTTAGGTCAAACACTGGCCAATTGGCAATTCAAGGTTTTTCTTTCCAAACTTTCTGATGCAATGTTTCTATGAGTGGTTTAAGTGCTCTGAGATTCAACTGTCTCCCCTCTCATAGATAAACCTTCATTGGTATTGCTTTGTAATAAATCACTGATCTCTCACCACCAGCCTCCTTCCACTTAAGCATTTTATCCTACTCAGTTTCTGCTCCCAGTAGGGTACCTCATTAAATTGGGCCCTGCCACTTACGTATATTTGGTGTTGTTCCATGCCCCATCTCATTAGCTCTTTGGGCTCTATCTCATGCCATTACTAGGTATTTCTTAAATTCATTTTTTCATTCATGTGTACATACATATGTAATCTCTGAAAGCTACAGACCCTTGACCGAATCTTGATCGTGTCAATATTGATGTCTTTAACCAAGTGAAAGTCTATTCATTCTGGACATTCTATTTGCCACTAGTCAAAAAGAAAGCAAATCTATTTCTTCAAAAATCATTCCTTTTAAGTCAATAGTTACCTAACATTGTGCAGCACTCCACATAGGTACATTTCCGTAAACATTATAAATTATTCATGTTGTGTCAATTTTCTCAAAGTCACAGAGTCTTGGAGGTAGAAGGGATCCCGAAGGCCAGCAATTTCACCCTGAAACTGATCCAGAATTCATCTTGAAGTCACCTGTGACAAGTTATCACTTCACCTCTGCTCAAAGAGCATAAAGAACCATGGCCTCCCAAAGCATCCGATTTTACTTTTGGAGAGCTAGAATGATCAGAAAAATCTGAGACCTTTACCTCTCTCTGAGTACATACCTGAGGCCTCATTTTATGATTATTTACCCATCAAAACCAGTTTTGTCTTCTGGAATTTAACCAAGCAAATCAATGCTTTCTGTTCCTTCCAGACACATCCCCAGTTGAGGCTGCTTTCTCTTTCTCCTCAAATCCTCTTGTACCTAGTTTTCAATTTACATGCAACCCTCATGAGAACTTAAGTGTCTGGAGAGCAAAGTGCTTTTCATCTTCTCCTCTTTATCAAGAATTTTGCAAAAAGTATGCATCAAGGAGCCAAGATGGTAGAGTACTTGTAACAACTTAGCTGAATTCTCCCGTTTCCCCTTAAAATGACTTAAAAATAACTCCTTAAATCAAAATGTGGGGTAGCAAAACCAACACGAGATTAGAGTGAGGCATTTTTTCCAGCCTAAGACAATTCAGGAGGTCAACAGGAGAGGCCCCTATTGTGGGGGCAAGCCCAGAGCATGGTAGTGGTAGGAATGGGCCTTGGAGGTGGCAGTGCCAATGGCAATGGGAGCGGCAAAAACTTTGGGAGCTCTCAGCCCAGAGATGGTAAGTGGGGCAGGAAACTGATCAGAAAAAAATTACAATGGACATTTTGTTGGCATTAAATGCAGTTGCCAATCATTGCCAACTCTATTGCCCTTTCCCAGTTCTCAGTTACAGCTCCAAGGAGGAGAGAAGCAATTGTGATCAGTCACCAGGGATCAGGGGTCTTGATAACAGTTTCAAAATAGAAGGGAACGCTAGATCTTGTGGTTGCGATAAAGCAGGGGACCTGGTCACAATGTGAAGTCCAAGAGGAGAGCTAATACTTGCAACTGTAGGAGAGCAAATCCCCTTCCCGAGTAATGCCAGAACACAGACTCACACAGAGAGTGATGACCACACCTAGCTCAGAAATCAGAAGTACAAAAAGTCTGTAGCTCATCACAGTACCTTCTAACACCCAGGGCAGCACAGCCAACCTTGGACATAAAGTCAAACTTTAAAAAGTAGACTGGAAAAAAAGAGTAAACAACAAACAGCTAGAGCAACAATAAAAAAAAAAATCAAAGAAAGCTACTCTGTTCACAAGGAATACCAAAACATAACCTCAGAAGAACATATCAAAATGAAAACAGCTGCAAACACAACCTCCAATATTAAGAATTCTAATTCAACTGAAGACCAGCAAGAATTCCTGGAAGAGTTAAAGAAAGAGATGAGAATAATAGGAGAAAAATGTGAAAAAAATGAGAGCATTACAAGAAAAAGATGAAGAGAATGACAAGCTTGGTAAAAGAAGTGCAAAAAGACTGAAGAAAATATCACCTGAAAAGAGAATTGATCTAATGGGGGGAAAGCACAAAAATTCACTGAAGAAAAGAATTATTTAAAAAGCAATAAGACCAAAGCTCGCTGAAGCAAGAAAAATACTTAAAATTTTAGAATTGTTCAAGTGGAAGCTGACTCCATGGGACATTAGGAAACGAAGTGAAAACAATGAAAATCTCAAAGAAAATTTAAAATATCTTATCATAAAAAAATAAAAAACACAGTTGGCCTGGAAAATTGATTACAGGGAGATAGTTTAAAAATATCAGACTATCTGAAACCAGAGAGTGACATAGACAGAGAGACAGTGAGAACAGACATTTCAATAAATTACCAAAGATGTCTTCCCCGATATTTTGGAACTAGAAGGTAAAATAGAATTTAAAATAATCCACTGATAACTTTCTGAAGAAGATCCCCAAATGAAAATTCCCTGGAATATTATAGTCAAATTCTAGAACTCCCTGGAGGAAATATTGCAAACAGCCAGAAAGAAATGAATCAAATATCTTGAAGTCAAAGTTAGGATCACACAAGTTTTAGCAGCTTCCATGAGAAAGAAGAAGAGGGATTGGAATATAATATTACAGAAAGGAAAGGAACTAGTATTACAGCCCAGAATAACCTATCCAACAAAACTGAGTATACACCTTCAGGAGAAAAATGGAAATTTAATGAAATAGAAGACTTTCAAGAAAAGATCAGAGCTGAACAGAAAATGTGACATTCAAGCACAAAACTTAAGAGAAGCATAAAAAGGCAAATATTAAAGAATAATCATAAGGGACTCAGTAGAGCTTTTCACATTCCTGTATAGGAAGATGATCCATACAACTCCTAAGACTTCTATCATTATTAGGTGATTTAAAAGGAGTCTCCATAGACAGAGCACATGAGTGTGAATCCACTATACTGGGGTGATCTCTATCAAAATATGAAGGGGTGAGAAAGAGGGATGCCTTGGGAGAATGGGGGAATGAAGGAAAAATAGGGAATTTTTTTCTCAGAAAAAAGAGGTTTGCAAGGAAGAGCTTTCATAGTAGAGGAACCAATGGAAGAGCGAGTTGGCAGGCAATACTTAAACCTCACTGTCATCAGAATTGATTTAAAGAGGGAAGACTATATATACACAATCAACTGAGAATAGAAATCTATCTTACCAAGTAGGAAAATAAGACAGGGAAAGGATACAAGATATGGGAAAGAAGGTGAGAAAAAAAGATGGCAAATGGTGGGAGAAGGTTGTTAGGACCTATACAGACTTCTGTGGAAGAAGAGGATAAAAGAGAGAAAAGTATAAACAGAAGAAAATGAGATAGATGGAAATACACAGGTAGTAATCATAACTGTTAATGTGAATGGAATGAAATAACCCATCAAATAGAAGCAGATAGTAGAATAGATTAGAAACAAGAATCCAACAACATGTTGTTTACAAGAAATACACTTGGAACAGAAAGACGCACACAGAGTTAAAATAAAGATCTGGATCAGCATCTATTATGATTCCACTAAAGTAAAAATGGTAGGAGTAGCAATATATATATATGTAATTAAAAGAAATAATCAGGGCAATTAAGTTGTGCTGAAACAAACCATTAGCAATAAAGTAATATAAAAATGTTTACAGAAGGTATTTTTTTCTTTCAAAGGTCTCATTTCTCAAATATATAGGGAACAGATTCAAAATTTTAAAAATAAGAAGTGTTCCCCAAGCTGATAAATCGTCAAAGAATATGAACAGGCAGTTTTCAGAAGAATCAAAACTAGTTATAATCACATGAAAAAGTGCACTATATCAGTATTTATCAGAGAAAGGCAAACTACCACAACTCTGAGGTTCCACCTGACTCCCATCAGAAATGATAAATGCTAGAGGAGAGGAGGAAAAATAGGCACATTGAGGAAACGTTAGTGGGGTCATGAACTGCTCCAACCATTCTGGAGAACAATTTTCAACTATACGCAAAAGGCTATAGAACTGTCCATATCGTTTGATGCAGTAATGCCACTTTGAGATCTTTATCTCAAAGGAATCAAAGAAAAAGTTAAAAAAATCTATCCTTACAAATTATTTATAGCAGTTCTTTTGTGGTGGCAAAAATTTGAAAATTGAGGGGACACATCATTTGGGGAAGGCTCAAGAAATTGCAGCATATGATTGTAATATGATGCTACGACGCTGCAGCAAATGACAAAGGATGTGGTTTCAGAAAACAAAATGTGGCCAAATCTATATGAACTGACGCAAACTAAAGAGAAAAGAACCAGGAGATCATCGTGCACAGGAACAGCTATGCTGGAATGATGATCAGCTGTGAAAGACTTGGCTCCTCTGATCAATACAACAACCAAAATAAATATTAATGGAAAAATATGCTCTCCATCTTCAGAGAGAACTGATGAACTCTGAGTTCAAAATGAAGAATTATTTTATCATTTTCTTCATACTTTTTTCTTCTTTGTAGTATGGCTAATATTAAAACATGTTTTGAATGATTTCACATGTGTAATTAATATCATTTTGCTTGCCTTCTCAACGGGTAGGAAGGAAGGAGAGATTTTGGAACTCTATTTTTTAAAAGCACAGTAAAAGATAAAGTGATTTGAAAAGAAAGCAAGCATTCAAATGTTTGTGTGTTCATCTTTCGTTGCCAAAGACCATGCCATCAGAGAAATGATGACATGACTTGCACTTGACTTTGTTTTGAGTGAGGGAAGGCTATGCAGGTCAATAGTCTCACTTCTCCTCCTGAGTCATCTGAATCTAGTGACCAGATATTCATCAGGATAACTGAAGAAGACCCAGGATGAGGCAATTGGGGTTAAATGACTTGCCCAAGGTCACACAGCTAGTGTCAGGTGTCTGAGGTGACATTTGAACTCAGGTCCTCCTGACTCCTGCACTGGTACTTTATCCACTGCACCATCTAGCTGTCTTCTACCCTATTCTAGATTGAATGCCTAAGTGTGATGCCTAGGATTGGAAACTAAGCCCCAGATGTGTATTAACCAAGGCAGAGTACCCAGGTTTCCATGCCTCAATTGTTCTGGACCCCATGACTTTCTGTAGTCATAGGCTGCTTTAGCTTCCTTGGCTATCATGTCACATAACTGACACATGGAGATTTTGTACTACAGGTTACAAGTCCCTAGTGTGCTGTCCTTTTATTTAGATGAATCCAATGAAATACCTCATTCTCTAATTTAGAGGGTATTTTTTTACCTAAGTAGAATAGTGTACATGTACTCATGTTTAATTTTTCTCTCATTTAGTAGATTCCAATGCTCTAACCTGGGGAGACATATTTCAATCCTGGTTGAGTCACTAATGTGTTAGTTTTTCTTCCAGTGCTTTGGTCACCAGAAAATGAAACTTACCTTCACCACATCCTCCCTTTTCTTCCTTTGAGCACTTTTGAATTACATGTTCCCCGAATCTAAGGTATTTCAGACTATGCCTGACTGTCCAAGATCTTCTCTCCATGATTCTATTAATTCTATTACTATAACTGCTCACTCCTTGTGTGAAGTAATAGGCCCTCTACTTTTTGAAGGTGAAATTATCATTTCAGAAAGTCACAGATTTATCAGCTGCTCTGCTTTTGGCAGACGGAGAGCTCCAGCAGATGTCCAGTTAGCTAGGCTCTCAGCACTCTAATATCTGAGTCTGATGAGGTCACTCATTAAACATTCAATAAATATTTAGGTAGCTACCAGGCACTGACAATTGTTCCGTCTTGGAAGACACCCACAGTGTTTGGACAGCACCTCCCCACACACCTGTGCTCTTAATTTCTAGTAATAATCCTTGTATACCTGACCTTCAAGGACTTTTGTGAAGAAGGCAGCTGAAGAAAAAAAAGGAAGAAATCACTGGGCTATGAATCAGAAAGACCTGAGTTCAAATCCTTCCTCTTGTACTTACAACCTTTATGACACTACAAGTCACTTGACCCCCTTCAACCTCTCTATTGGTAAATAGCTTAACATGCACCTCCCAGGGCTGTTGCGATGACCATGAATGTCATGATAGCATTTATATAGCACTTTAAAGATCTCAAAGCATTTTATAAATATGACTTCAAGTGATCCTCACAGGAGTTATTGTTAATACCCAAAGGTGAGGAAACTGAAACAGAAGTTAAGTGACTTCCCCCGAATACCACAGTGAGTGCATGTCTGAAGCTCAGGTGTTCTTGACTCTGAATCTACTGTCTACTATGGCACCTAGGCCTACCCAAGTCCCCACTGAGGTTGGATATCTTTCCTCTTGTTTCTAGGTTCAGGCTCTTCAGTCTTGGCATCTATTTGGCAGGTTGTGGTGGTTGAATGAAGATCCAATTCTGCCCATGCTTAAGGAGGAGGGCAGGGATTTCTGTTTTGTTTCATTTTGTTTTGGTTTAAAAAAAAGTCTCAAGTGAACAAGGCAGATCAGAAACAGTTCAAGTTCAGTAACAAACACTCTACCAGTACCACACCCGAATGATTATTTGGTTCAGTCGGTCCTTAAAAAATACTTGCCTCTGACAATTATTTTGATTCTGTATTAAATGACTTGAATTCTCTGAGCCTCAGTTTCCCCCAAGTACAAAATGGAGATTATAATACCTTTTTAGCTCTTAGAGAGACTCAACAGTAGATAAGGCCAGCAATAGACAGGGCACTACCTCATCCATCTATTTAAGCTTGGAAGAGGGGTGACATATTTCAAGTTTTTTTGCATACCTTCAAGGGTAACAATTTTAAAAGTTTATCTTCAAATAGTGCCTTAAAATGTACAAATCCCATTCTCCCAACAGCATTGTGACAGAGAGCTAGAGGTGCTTCAATCCCCATCTTACTGATGAGAAAGTTCATGTTCAGGGTGGAGGGAATGGTTCGTCCATACTCATAAGGTTAGTAAATATCAGAGCAAAAATCACCCCCAGATCTGTACCAATGTCTGGTCAATCCCACTCCCCTCTGCCACCCTGGCTCTCTCTGTGTTCTCTCATCATGCTTACTCTGATACCATTTACCCCTTTCCAGTGGGCCTTAGCCTAGAGATTTTAATCTGCTCTTTATTATGTGGCAGAAAGAGTGAGGGTGGGCTGCATTTGTGTAACTGATGGCAGAATGTGGCCCTGGATTGATTCTGTCACTCCAAACCACAAAGTGGCTTCTGGATTTGCTCTGTAAGGTCTGTTTGTGCTGTCAGCTTTCTGCTTTACCAGCCATCATGACCTAAAGGCCTAGAGGAAGGTTTCAGGCACATACCTCATTAAGGGGGCTTACAAGAAGCCAATCAATGGTATTCAGAATCCTCTGCAAAGATAACCTGACAGGTTCATACCTCCTCGGTCTTAGAAATTCTGACTAGAATCTGCCAATATACAGGACAGCATCTCTACCATCAAAGTCATGGCATTACTGTTTTGCAGGATTTCTTCTTTTAAAGAGATCCATAAAGAAAAGGGTGTGTGTGTGTGTGTGTGTATTTTAAGATCTAAAAAGGAAACTGAGATAAAAGAGGATTTTGCACATTTCTTTTTATAATCTACTTTCTTATAATCATAATGTATTTATATGTATATGTATATATATATATATATATATATATATATTAAAGTAGGCATTATAACCTACACACGTGAGAGTATGTGGCCTATTTACATACATGATGTAACTCCATGTGGATAGGAACCTTGTATTAATTATAGAAAGAGAGAAGGCTCAGTCTCCTGGGAGCAGAAAGCAAAAAGATAAGTAAATTGAACTGCTCCTTAGATTTGAGTATGGTTTCTCTTCCTGGGCCCTTTGAAAATGACCATTAGAGTACATGTTATTCTATTGTTGCAGGAAAAGTATATGAAAGGTAGGTCATTGGCCAGCCCTCAAACTACACCTGCCAATGGCTACTGGCTCATTCACCAACCTCTTCTTATGGGAAGCAGAGTGATATCCTTAATCAAAAGCCAGACTTGGAGTCAAGAGCACCAAAGGCCTGCCTTCGACAAGTGCAGGTTGTGTGTCCCTCGGCAATCAACCTGGTAGACTCTCAATGGCAAAGCAGATGAGCATCGCAAGAGCGGATTTCCAACGCCAGTGAAATCACAGGTTGAATCAGTATGCAAAGCCGTGAGCTTGGGTTAGGGAAACCAGTGACAGAGCTAAATCAGGCTTCCCACATGGAACTTACACTACATATATAAAGAGACCATACTGATACATGTATGTAATGTGTAATGTGGACTCCAAGGTACAGACATGCTATCATTATAACATAGAGTTTAGTATAAAAAGACATTCGAAGAGAGTTGAGTGAGCCTGAAGGAAGGAGCTTTGACTGCCATGAGAGGTAAGGCAGAGCTTCTGGGAAGGAGTGGTAGGTACTCCGAGTGGTTCTTGAAGAATACATATGGTCTCAAAAGTCATAAAATTAGGGCTGTGTGTTCACTAAAGCTATAAAGTTATTTGACTAAAATCATCAAAGTGGGAAAGAGCTAGACCATGCCAATCCCCTACAGTCATCTATGGTCCCCTGTTGTCTCTGTGATAAAATAGTCTTCTTTGTATCTTTTTAAAGTTCTTCATAATCTGGCCCCAACTCTCCTGCCAGACCTCACTGGGCATTTCTTTCCTCCCAACACTCTCTGATCCAGCCAAACTGGTCTTTTGCCTGTCTCTGAAATATGATATTCTTAAGACATTTCTGTGTCTTTGCATTGGATATTCACCATACCTGGAATGCAGCTGCTTCTCATCTCTGCATCACAGAATCCTTCTATTCTTTCAAGGCAAAAGTAAAGCACAGCATTTAACATATAGCCTTTCCTGATTCTCTCAATTGTCATAATTAGGGTAGAAGTAATAGTTTTAATTATTATTAAAATTAATAATAGTCTGAATTTTACCATCAATATGGCAGAGAGGTAAGGGATAGATGAAAGGGAGCAAAGCCTGAAGGAAGGGAAAACATGAGAAGTGTAAACTGATCTCCCTAATGAAGTTGAAACCTACTAGAAGCAGATTTTGATACCTTATTAAAAGAAGCTAATCATCCTAACAAAGCAGATTGGGCAGTAATGAATTCTTCCTCTTGAGGCCTCCAAGCAAAGGCTAGCAGATGACCACTTGTCAGGGACTGCATGGCAGAGATGTTCTTTCAAGTGGTGTTTTGATCAGATGGCATCTGTGTTCCTTTCCACCTCTGACACTGTCGGATTAGTCACAACAGTGCCCCAAGGCTCAGCTAGACTGAAGACAGTGTCTGGCCCATTGTAGATGCTCCCTAGACACACTGCTGATGAGTATGACTCACAGGTGACCTATTCAATGACAAGAGCTTATTTGTCTCATGTGTTTTTGTATTGCACTCAATGCAAGAAAGCCTGTCTAAACACAGCAGAATCGCTACAGATTACCAGAAGGTCAGGGATGTAAGAATAAACATCTTTGATAAGTTAAACTGGATAATTTATGGGGAAGAAAACTATAGCCAGAGAAAATGGAATGTAGGAGGCATAAATTAAAAGGTTCATAATAGAATTGTTTTGTTCTATTTCTATATACAGAGGTTTGTTTTACAAAGAAAGTTACAAATGACATAGAATAATTTTGATGTTACTAGCTTCCTAGCCCAAAAGACCATATAATGTCTTGCTTTCTTCCTAAGAAATGGAAATCATAGGTACATGCTTAAGGAATTAAGATGGAAGAGAGTTCACTAGGGTTAGGATGATGTGTTTTGGGATCTGGGTGTGGCATTGAGAGGCAATGATGGAGAGTGGAAGGAATGCCTGGTTTGGAACTGGAAGAGCTAGGTCTGAGCTCTGGCTCTGATCCACACCGGCCATCAAACATTTGCCTCCATAAGAGGCAGTTTCCTTGTATGCCAAATGGGCCTATCAGGCCTTAATTGTGTACCAAGCAAGACCATTGCAAGAAAAATGCTTTATAAAATGTGTCCTTGTGTCTCTAGTGCCTAGCATACTAAAGATACCTAATGCATGCTTATTGATTAATCGGTGATCCAAACTAGTAAGGCATTATATCAATATAAGATCCTGGCTAACTTCTTTTCTATATTTTGTACTGTTTCTTTATGAAATGGTGAAGATGATTATATAATTTCTAAGGTTCCTTCCAGCTCTACATCTTCTGATACTATTAATAGTAGTTGTGATACTACTTACTTATACAAAGACTGAACAGGGAAGCTACCTGGTACAGTGGATAGAGCACCAGACCTGGAGTCTGAAAGATCCCAGTTCAAATTGGGCTTCAGAGATTGACTAGCTGTGTGATCTTGGCTAAGTCACTAAACCCTCTTTACCTCATTTCCTCATCCATAAAATGGACTTGAGGAGGAAATCGTAAATGAATCTAATATATTTGCCAAGAAAGCCCCAAATGGAGTCACGAAGAGGCAGACATGACTGAAGTAACTCAGCAACAACAAACCCTTTTCCTGCCCCATCGCTCAGTCAGGAATGACTTATGTGGGTAAAATTTAATTATCTATTTGAAAATAATGTACCCTTGGTAGGTTACAATTTAGATCCTAATAATTACACATAAAATCATTGTTGTATAATTGCCTTTCTCATGTATCTGACAGTATCAGTTTGACCAGTGGGACCAATATAAACTTGCTTCAGCAAACAGCCCTTCATAAATTCAGAGCTCGTCTACTCTGAGTCTCTCATTTTACCCATGAAGAAATTGAAGGCACAGCGGATAAATTACTTTAGAGGATTTGGCAAAGAGGAAGCATGTGAGCTTGAGAATCAGGGGACCTTGAGAGGAGTGGGAAGGAGAAGGGAAGGAAAGAGAGAGGGGGGGGAAAGTGAAGATGGGAAAGAAGGGAAAGAAAAAAGGAAAGGAGGGGAAAGGGAAAGGGAGGAGAAAACAAAAGGAAACAAAAGGGAAAAGAAAAGGGAAGCAGCATTTATCAAGCTCCCATTGTGCTGTCCTAGTGCTGTCCTAAGTACTTTACAACTATCACCTCATTTCACCCTCATAACAACCCTAAAAACAAATATATGGTTCCTTGGCATTGATAAGCTGGGAAGTGTCCTGAACAAGATAGGCTATTCAAGGACAGGGCGGTACCTTGATCCCATGTCAGATGAGGATGGGTTCAAGGAGATGAGATGTATAGCCTGGCAAATAGGAGACTCCAGAGAGAAATGATCATCATATTCAAGTATCCTCATGTGGAAAAGGGCTCAGGAGAATAGATGACTAAACAGTGGGGGAACATTCAAAGATGAAATTGAAGTTTTATATGAGGAAAAGTCCAGAATATTGAAAATCATCCCCCAGTGGAATGTTTTTTTTTTCCAAAGTAGAATGGATAATGAGTTCACCATCATATGCCCAATGCTTACTTCTCTGGGATTTTGTAGTATGGATTCCCTTCATGGAGGAAATGATCACCTGTACCTTCCCAGGCTAAATTCTATGACTGTGTCCTCCATTTTGAGGACCCTGTCTCCAGTCCAATATCATGAGAATATACCTCATTGAATTTGACTAACTTGGATGAAACCAGATCCTGTCCCTACTTCCAGCCGAATTCCCCCTGCCCTCTAATCTTTTTCTTTAAGATACATATTGCTTTAAGAGACTAATGACATTGCTTTTCTTATTCTTCATGCTGAATAGTGGAGAGTGTATGCCTGCTTCCCCTCAATATCTTGGCTCTCCTCTAACCAGTAAAGAAACTTCCCACTATGGCATCCCCTTTACCAAAACAAACCAGCCCAGCAGTACCTAGAAAGCCTCTACTCAGTTCTGTGGAACAAGGCCTTTAGTTCATGGAACACTATCCACTCGCTGTTCTTTCTTCCCAGATCAGGTTCTCTGATTTCCTTTACATCTTTAGCCCCTTTGATCCTTCTTTCTTTCATGACTATTCTCATATTTTCTTTCATCCTTTCGTCAGATTTCTTTTTTTAAGCAGGTGCCTTATCTGGCCTGAGACAAATGAAATAATTGATTTCATTACTTAGTTTTTTCTTGAAAATAATACTGACCTTTCATGTGGTGCTCTTCTTTGGAGACCTTCCAAGTTAAACATGCTCCTCACAATTCTCTTACTTTGCAAGAATTACTCAAGTGCCTCTTTTTGGTGGACAATGATCATTTTTCATAAATGATCAGGCTGAGATTTGCAGGACACTTAATTTAGAGTATACATTCTTCTATAGGAGTCTAATTAAATTTCAAAAGGTTTGTTTTGAATTTCTCCTATGCTTTTCCATGGAAGCAGAGTGATCCTGGGCTATTTCATTCACACTAACCTGTCCTCAGAACTGAAGGCCTCTGTCTTTGCTGCTTGCAAAATGTATTGCCTGGGCACTGAAACTCAAAAATGTTTCCCCTGACTATCTTCAAATTTCCCCATTGGTGATCCATGGAACTATCAGTCGGTACATGGTCTTTTGTACTTACTTTCAAAAGTTTTGGAAAGTTCTACTGTGTTAAAGTCATTAACCTTCAACTCTATCTCTCATGTGCACATCTATGATCCTTCAGTTATCTCTGCACGTGTCAGTCGTCATGAGCTGAAGATGATGCATTCTTTCAGAGTTAGGGTCTTTTATTTCCCTTATGCTAAGTTTTCTTCCTTTGCCTGTACTTTTGAATTCCAGATCTTATATTTACTTTTTCAGAGCATTTACTACTTTCTCGAAATTGCCTGCTATGTGTTCTGTCACAATCTGGTTTATCTTGATGATTTTGGATTTGAGAATTGATTCTTGATGTAAATCGTATTTCAATACCTTTTGAAAATTGTTTCACCTTTATTAAATTTTGGGGGGGAAGGGCAAGGCAATGAGGGCTAAGTGACTTGCCCAGGGTCACATAGTTTATAAATGTCAAGTTTCTGAAGCTAGATTTGAACTGAGCTCCTCCTGACTCTAGAGGCTGTGATTCATTCATGTTACCATGTAGCTGCCCCATGTTTCACTTTTAAACAATTTTGAAGTTTCTTTTTTGTTGTTCTATAATATCTGTGGAATCCATTGGCTTTACAATCTGATTCTCTCTTTCACTGGAGATTTTTGGTTTTCATTCTTTCAAGTATAATACTCATTTTGTTATAATAAATAGAGTTATGGAAGATATATCTACATGTATGTATGTAGGTATATACATATGCACACACATATATACATATATGCATACACATATGTATATGTATGTATACATAAGTTATGGAAGCTTGTATATGTATGTTATATATGTATAAGCTATATATGTGTGTATATATGTGTACACATATATAATATATACATATATAGTTTTATGTATGTCTATAGTGATATGTATATAAGTATTTCTGCATGTATGTGTGTGTGTGTATTTATAGCCTTCATTTTCCTTTCTGTCTTTGAAGTCTACCTATTGGTTTATCTGCTAAGGGGACAGGTTTATTCATAACCTTTCTCTCTTGGATTTTTATTTTGTTTTGTCTTATAACATTTTTCTATAACAAGTAGGTTGTATCAGGTTCTCTCCTCAGTTCTTGGGTCCTCCCTCTTTGACTGCCATGACTGCCACCTTTTTTTTTAATTTTTCATATGACCATGAAGGTGAACATCCTCATGCTCATCATTTTGGATTTCTAGGGGCTCACATGGGTTCTTGCTCTGTGAAACTCCCTCCCTTATTATGAAGGGCCTGATATTGTCTAATATTCTGTCCTGTCAGCCTTTTGCACAGAAGCCCTTTCCTTTGGGCTTGGGCATCTCTCTGTGTTGCACAGTCTTTCAGTCTGATGAACAGTTGCACCTCTTTCCTCTCAGCAAATGACCATGCACTCCATGTCTTACTGAAGGACAGGGGCTTCTAAAGGAATCCTTACCATGAAGGAAGAATTCAAGCTATGGAGCTTGACTCTCAAACCTGTCAGGTCACTCACTTGTCCCAGTGGGTCCAGAAAGAAGGTGGGTTGAAAGTGGGTCAGATGAGGCAGAGCTTTCAGTCTTCTGGTTTTCTAATTTTATTTCTGTCTTTGCTCATGGACATATCACTATAGATTTGGATCACTTGTCATTGTTTTAAAGTCATTCAATTAAGTGATATATGGTCACAATAACTGTCTTAATGACTGTGCACCATCAACGAATTGTTTCTGGATGGGCTCATGCTTCTTCCCACCATCCCAACCCCAGCTTTGTTTAGCTTTAATTAAAAATCAATCAGATTTAAACCTTGGTAAAGGCTCATTTCAGCAAAACACTACCCATCACCTACTCTGTGCCAAGTATTGTGCCCTCTAGGGGCTAGGAATACCAAGTCAAAAATGTCATCTATCCTGTCCCTATGGGTGGAAAGGGGGTAAATCATAAAACATGGGTATCAGTGAATAGAGCAGGAAGATGAGTTCAAATCCATCCTCAGACATTTTCTAGCTGTGTGGTCCTGGGCATGTTACTCAATACTGTTTGCCTCAGTTTCCTCATCTGCAAAATGAGCTGGAGGAGAAAATAGCAAAGCACACCAAATTAGGTCACAAAGAGTCGGCCATGACTGAAAAAACCAAACAGTAACAACATCAGAAAACATTAAGATGACCTAAGGATGAATTGAATTCAATTTAAAAGTCTTTTATTTATTAAGTACTAATCATATGCTAAGCAGTAGGGATAGAAAGGTGTTTATTGTTAATGTGTCCGTGCCTTTCAGGAATTTACATTCTGCCGGCTTGTTCCTTAATATCCCTAGAAATAGAAGATAAGGAAATAAAAGATAAAGATAGATTTCAAACTATCTGCGTAGATATCCATAGATCTATATGGGGGTGGGGTGGCTGTGGGTATAGAATGCTACACATACATATATGGAGGCACCTTGGTGGATATGAGCATTAGAATTGGAGCCAGGCAGACTTGAGATCAAATCTGACCTCAGACACTGGCTGTGTCACCCTGGGAAAGTCAAATATGTCAAATATGATATTTAAAAAAAATTTTTTCCCTCTTTTTTTTTTTTTTTTTTTTTAGTATGAGGACTGGCTCTATGGGTACAGTAGGGAGAAATATTGTTAAAAATAAAAAAATACAAAATGTAGCTCTATCTCTACATATGCATGAGTATATATAGATTTAAATTAAAACACATATATGAAATTTAAATGCATGAAAGTAGATATATATGCACATATTTAAATATACATATACATTAATATATGCATATGTATATACATACATATGTAAATGATTGTTCAGTCATTCAGTTGTGTCCAACTCTTTATAACACCATGACCCATACTACACTAACACTGTCCATTAAGTTTTCTTGGCAAAGAAACTGGAATGGTTTGCCATTTCCTTCGCCAGTGGATTAAGGTAAACATAGGTTAAGTGACTTTCCCAGGGTGACACAGCCAGTGTCTGAGGTCAGATTTGTTCTCAAGTCTGCCTGGCTTCAATTCTAATGCTCATATCCACCAAGGTGCCTCCACATATGTATGTGGACATCTATAAATTTAACACAAATTTTTCCAGTCCTATCTCTGATCACTGCTCCTTGCAGGCAACAAGCTCTGTGGGCCTCAAGTTTCCTCAACTGTAAAAGGAAGACTTGAACCAGAGGTCTACTGGGGTCTTTTTCAGCCCTATTTCTCCAATGTTATGATCCGAATAACAATTTTTCAATTATTTAGCATGTCCTAAAATTTAAAACAGTCAAAATGCTGTTAATGTTGCTATTAGTGATCTCTAAAGAAATAAACATTTCCCCTGAACTCCATCCCCCTATGAAGTATTTATTTCTCAAACATGAGATTTTGTTTTTAGATTACAGGAATAGGAAATTGTTGAAACAGTTCAAGAGAAAAAGCAGACCATATTGTCTTTTAATGTTTAATCCTTCAGCCTCATCAGCAGCCTTCTCCTCCAAACTGGGACTAAGTGAGGTGTTCATAGTTACTTCAAGAGCAAGGGAGCAATAAACAACAGGGTGGGGGGAGGAGTAGAAGGAGGAGGAGGGAGCCCAAGGGTTTACTTGTGCTGGTTGGGGTCTGGGATCTGCTCATCTCCCTGCCATGACGGATGGGGTGGGTGACTCACATGGAAAGCTTTGCTGAGTATCCAGGATTAGTAAAATACAATAAAAGCACAAAATTACTGTAATTTGGAACGCGCCTCTCTGACACAGCTCTACCTTTATGTTTGCCTTTCCCTGGGGCAAGGAAGGTTACAATCCTATTAATAGAAGAAGATACAATAAGAGGGAACATTGTCTGTCACTGGCTTCAGAAAACCAGGGACGCTTTATTGGTTGCAGGGTCCTTTGCTTTAGATAAGTAAATGTCTATGTGTTTATGCATCTCAGGAAAACAAAGACTTCAATTACTAATAGCCATCTTGGCTAGCAGACATCCTGCTTTGATTTGCTGTATTTTCCAAGGTCTTACTTTGGGGTTTTTGTCCCCCTGCCATGTGTTTACATGTGCGTTGGATTGAGAGGAAGAAAACCAGGGCCATGAATTCATCTCTGTACTGAATCCTTAGTTTTAAGTAACTTGTTCCTCTGATGGAGATGACAGCCTTAGGTTTAACTGAGGTATGGAGCTCTCTGCCAGCACTAAGGCATTAATGGGTCTGATCATGGTCACCCAGCCTGCTCCATGCTGTCATAGCCAGGGGAAAAAAATCAAGAATTTTCTAAATAACTGAATGCATAATTTTAAAAAAATAAATTCGATAGGATTGTGAAAGTGTGTCTGTCTTCATATCATATTTTGGTTGAAATTTGATGTGCTATCAATTTAAGATCTCCTCTGTAGTACCTCACATCCTTAATGTCATTAAATCCAAGCATGCAGCCTACACATGAGGCTTTTCTACAGTCTTCCTGCCACTGGCCTGCTCACCTTCAGGCCAGAGGACTTAGACTTCAAGCCAGAAGCTGCTGTTTTGTTGTGATGTGCTCTCACTGCTCCTGGATGTGTCCTCTGGAGGCAATCAGAAGTCTCTCTTGCACATGGTAGTTGTTGGGACACCTGAGGACCGCTATCATGTCTATACTAAATTGGCTCTTCTCCAGCATAAATCCTCCCAGTCTTTTCAATCTATCCTTATATCCTGAATGATTTCAGCCCCCTTACCTCCTCCCACTGAAAATTAGAATTTAGAGGGAGTAGAACACCTTTGTCTCTGGATAAGATGCCTTATGTAGCCCCAAACTTATCTTTCTTTGGAGGTTGCTGCTGCATGAGTTTTGGACTCCTTTGGCCTGTTAGGACACTCACATCTTTTTTTTTTTTCAGGCAGACTACTCTCTAGGTATGCTACCCTCCCTCCACTACACTGAGGTAGTTATTTTTTAACTAAGTGCATGACTTAATATTTATGACTGTTTATTCCTATCTTATTAGATCTGGCCTAATGTTCTATCTTGCCAAGATCACTTCAGATCTCTTAGTTTGCCATTCATTGTGGTAGTTCCCCTTTCCAAGTTTATGTCATCTGTCAATTTGATAAGCATCTGATTTCTGGTTTTATCCAAGTCACTGACAAAAATGGTCAATGTCCCAGTCTTTTCTTGTTTCCCTTGGCAAGATGAAATGGTGAAGCCAGTGCAATGCAATGTAATCCATCATAATCCAACAAGTGGTTATTTAGTGCCTCCTACACATGAAGTACTGTGGAAATTTCAGGAACAGAAAAACAAAACAGAAAAATTCACCTGGCCCCATGACATTTACTTCTTATGGGAAGATACTTAGCATAGTCAGAAAGCATATGACTGATAACTTAAGGAAAAGGGGGAGGAGGAGGAGGGGAAGGGGGTGAGAGAGAGGAGACCCAAAACAGGAAGGGGAGAGTTGTTGCTAGAAGAATTGGTATAGAAACTGAACCCTCACTGTCTAAGGAAAAGATTCTAAGAGCCTGGCGGAAAGGAGGAGCACATTCCAGTCTATGGGGACAGCTTAGGCATGAAAGGAAGAGGGAAGATTGAGCTCAGGGAATTAACATAGGACTGCATCAGTTAACTCAGTGACCAGTCAGTCAATCAATAAACATTTATTAAGCACTTACTCTGTGTCAACACTGTGCTAAATGTTAGGGATACAAGAAGAAGAAAAAGGCAGTACCTGCCCTCAAGGATCTCACAGTCAAATGGAGGAGACAAAAACAACAACAAAAAACAAACAAACAAACAAAGAAAAACATGTGCGGACAGGTTATATACTAGATGAATAAGAAATAATTTAGGGACAGAAGACATTAGGATTAAAAGGGATTGAGAAAGGCTTCCTGTAGAAAACAGGATTTTATTTGGGACTTAAGAAAAGCCAGGCAATCCAGTAGGTGAAGATAAGGAGGGTGAGCATTCCAGGAATGGAGGACATTCAGACAGACATCTGGATTCAGGAGATGAAGGGTCATCCATTATTTCATGAACCTAAGGTTCTCCATGTTTTTTATAGCAAAATTCTTCTGATGATATGTGTGTGTGTATGTGGGTGTGGGTGTGATATATGCCTGTGTATATACCTGTGTATATACCTGTTGATTCATGGAATATCACATTTTGCTAAGGATTTGATCATTCAGGCATCTCCACCTCTTTGTGACCTCATGGACTGTATAATCTGTGGAGTATTCTTAGCAAGAATACTCGACTGATCCATTATTTTTTTTCTCCAGTGAATGAAGGAAAACAGAGATAAAGTGACTTACTTCAGGTCATACAGTTAGTGTTTGAGGTCTAGTGTGAACTCAGGTCTTACTAAGTCCAGGCCCAGCACTCTATCCACTGAGGTATCTAGCTGCCCTTAAGAATTATTTGAGAATAGACAAGAGAGCAAAGAAAAAATGCTGAATAGTCATGAACAGGCTGCAACTCAAAGGTACATAGCATAACATGACAGTATTTTACAAATATATATATCATGAGCACTTCAATATCAAATGTCTAATGAATTGTTATCTCCTGTTGTCTTTGCAAAGACCATCAAACCAATGCCACCAATTATTTTATTTTCTTCTGCAAGGGCAACCTCTCTGCCATACTTTCATTTATCTACAATTTCTTGATAGAAAAAAAAATTCCCAAAATTACATTTTAGTCTTTCATGAGTAGGCAGTTAGGTGACATTATGAATTTGGAGTCAGGAAGTCAAGTTCAAATTCTCCCTCACACATTATGCTACCCTGGACAAGTCACTTAGATGTTTATTTCATCTGTAAAACAGAGATAATGGCACTCCTTTAAAAGATGAAATGAGAATATTTTATGAACTTTAAATATCTCTATAATTGTGATGATGGTGATGATGATGGTGATGATGCCTTTGGACAAAGACATCACATTTGGAGTACCAAAAGCCAATTTAATATTTATAGATGACGTAAAAACTATTAGCCCCTTCTTTTTTTCTTCCCCTCTGTTACCATCACTATAACGGTGCATTGCACTGGGGACCACTTTCTATTTTCTCTCCCTCAGATGAATTCTTGTCCAAAGAATTCATACATAAGGAGTCATCCAAATAGCAGTGGTTCTGTCTAGTTTGTTGCTCAGAATATGCCGAAAGCCTTTCTGGTTTGGCATAGACTGTCAAATGGTGCACTCTTCTAGGTTAGCCCTTGAGAGACAAGGGTCACCTCCTCCAACACTAATTGTCAGAATAGTACTATTCCACTATTCAGCATCATGGGTATTGGGGGAGATATCTGACCTGACTCTTTTCTGGGACTCAGGTTGGAATTCTAAGACAATAAACAATTGTGGAATTAGGAAGCTCAGTCTCTGAATAGGAAGGACAAAATTCTTTGTAAAAATAGAAATAACTCTTGACATGCAGGTAGTAGACATTTCTCTATTAAGAAATTTTCTGAGACCTCAAATTTCCAAAAGTAAAGAAATTGAGTGCTCTAAGTGGTGTTTCCTAGGAGCAGCAGGTAATGAGCAAAATTATCTGAGCTCTGCCGTATAGGTTTCATTAAAAATGGGATGCAATGGCATTACTTCTGAGACACACACTCTATAAAGATGTCAAGGAACTCTGACCAAATCTCATTAATGAATAATTTTAAAAACTCACATTTACCTGGTGCTTTCAATTAATAAGATTTCTTCCCCTTGGTAGCTGTGGGAGGTCAAAAGAAGTGATTCGTATCTAGCAGCAGTCAGGGGCACTGCAGGAAAAAAGATCAATTTTGTAATGAAAGCTTGAGAAAAAAAATTCAGGGGAAAAATTTAGGTCGTCATATTTCTACTTGAAAACAAGGTAATGACAGTGCTTTATATTTTTATATGGCTAAGAAAAAAAATCACACCTTCTTATTGAGCTACAGCCTTGTTGATTATTGGAAAAATAGTCACAGATCCATCACCCAGTCAGCAGATATTCATTCAGCACTTGAGCTAGACTCTGCAGATGCAAAGTCCAAAACCTAAGTAGCTCTCCCCTCAAGGAGGGTTGGTCTTCTTGAGGTAAGAAAATTTTAGGGGAAACCTGAATAATTTAATTCATTTGGTAAATGTAAAAACCTATTATGTGCAAGATCTTCTATCCTTGAATCACTGTGCAAAGGATGACCTTTGTAGAGTTCAATCCTACCTTTTCCAACTAGCCTGAAGATGAAATCCCGCAGTAGACTATAAGAGACTGTCCAAACCATTTAGTTCTATAGAAACACAGATCCATGGAGTCTAATTATAATCATGTAATTACATCCAAAACAATTATTATGTTCAACAATTATGCCCAAACAAGCTACATATGTTATGTTAGAGGTGCTCAATAGAAGGAAGGCACTCGTATTAAAGGAGATTTAAAAAGACATTTTGTACAAGGTGAAATTTTGGCTGGGACTTGAAGGAAGTTGGGGAAACTAGGAAGCTCAAATATGCAGGGAGAAAATTCCAGGTGCAATAGATAGGCAATGAAAAGCTCTGGACTCAGGAGACAGTGTCTTGTGGAAGAAACAGTAGGAGTCCAGTGTTACTGGATCAGGAAGTATATGTGCTGTATGGTAAAAGGCTATGCTAGTGACATTGAAACATTTACTAGAGGTATCAAAATGATGGTTTAAAAAACTATTAAATACCTATTAAGTACTACATACACACTATGAGAAAGGCAGCATTCAAACAACTAAGTACAAACAAATTGTGTACAACATAAATTGGGGTCTCTCTTAGTAGGAAGGCACTAGGAGTAAGGAGCAAAAAAAGATAAAGAAGGTGAGAGACCAGGAAAGTCATCCTGAAGAAGGTTGAATTCAAATGAGATGTGAAAGAAGCAATGGAAAGCAGGAGACAGAGGAGGAGAGACAACCCT
>CM053770.1:5326609-5376322 GCA_028658325.1 Potorous gilbertii | reverse complement strand
TACTAATTCCTCTTGACAATACAATGAGAGATGTCTCATTGAGTTGTGTCAATCAAGTCCCCTCATCCACCTAAAGTAGTAGGATACTAATTCCTCTTGACAATACAATGAGAGATGTCATGGATATTCAAGGTTCTACCAAGAAGAGTTGGTATATGATATCTAAAAGCAGAGTTTTGAACACTCCATTGAAAGGACTTCCAATAATTGTGAAGTCCTTCTTGGCCACACATGCCCTCTACGCTTGAGCCCATTCGGCCAAGGACTTTGTATGTCCTTGTGAGAGAGGGTATTATGGGATTTTGGAGGGATGCTTTGCATTAATTGTTCTTATCCTGCCACTTTATTAAATACCCCTTTCTAAAAACTACCTAAGGCTAGCTTACTAAATGATTTCAAATAATAATCATTGAGAAAAACAGATGGTGGGGGCTCATGAACTATAAAATTAGAAAGAAATTCCCTGCTCCCTTGCCCCAAATAAGGAATATCTCTAGGACTCTGAGGGGACAAGTAGCAGTCATTTCCTGTGTATTTAAAATGGCAATGGAATTGGAGTTCTTCTAGTAGTCCCAGAGTATATGCTAGTTAATGAACAATAGAAAAAGTGGAAGGAATTTAGCAACCACACATCTTGATATCCACTATAAAGATAGTCATCAAAGATTCAGTTGGAGGACAGGAAGGAGGAGTTGAGGATGATGGCTGTGATGCAGCAGACATGGTTTGGAGAGCTCCTAGAAACCAGGTCCACATCTCTTCCTAGCCACCATTTCCAAGTACTGCTTGTCTGAGATTCACCCTTTCCCTCTGACTATCTAGCTTCCCTGTCTGTGTTATCCTGTAAGCTCACTCTAGGCAGGGTCTATCTTTTGCCTTTCTTGGTATGCCCAGTATTTACCATAGTGCCTAGTATACACTAGGCCCTTAATAAATGCTTATAGACCAAGTAACTGAATAACTTTCTTACATGTATTTGTATCCTTGATGCTTAATACCATGCCTCACCCATACTACATGTTTATTAAATGTTCTATCGATCTATACCTATGCATCTATCTCTCTACCTATGTATATATGTGTATATATTTACATCTATGTTAATATCTATCTAGATCCATCTATCTATCTCTATATCTATCTGCTTATCTACCCATCTTTTTTCTCTCCCACCAGTATGTACATGCAATGGGAGTAGAGGTGAGGAGGGGAGAAGAAAAGAAAGGTTGGAGTAGGGAGGTTGAGAGGTGCATCCACTTTACTCATCTCAGTGAACTTAGAGTCTAGTAGGGAATGAAATATCAGCCCAAAAAAGTCAAGTATACAATAACACCTGAGAAGTGTCTCTAAGATGGATAGGATAATGTGCTAAGCGAGGTAAGAGGACATCATTAGGAGAAAGGTCAGTGGTGGAAGGGAAGATTTAGGATGTCTTCAATGAAAAAATAGCATTTGAATCAAGTATTCAAAATAAGAGTTAAACAGATGAAAAAAGTTGACACAGCTGAGGCATGTAGTTTTCTGTAATGTACTGCATTTGGAGTGGGAGGATAGCAGGTCAAATGTTAACTCTCATATGACTTTCAAGTACATATTCTTTATTCCTTTCCACATTAAACAACCAGGACTTTAGAGGCTTTCATCTTCTCATTCCTAGAGCCAAGCATAGTACCAAAGCACAAAAAATATATTGTGGCCAACAAGACATGTTTATTTAGCGAATTGATTGGTGAATAAAAATCATATTATAATCTTGAAAGTGACATTCCATTGAAATCTATAGACCTACTCTGTCTAAGTAGAGTTTTATAGAAGAAAAGACTTTTCAGGGAGGCCTAAGATAGCAGACTGGCAGTTGAAATAGGCTTGTGTATCTCTTATGCCATCCCCTTATTTTACAAATGAAGAAACTGAGCCCCAGAAAAGGGAAGTTACATGCCTAGTATGTAGTCATGGAAGATTTAGGAATCAAAGCCACTTCAGCTGATTTTGAATTTAGGGCTCTTATTATAGTGTTAAATCTCATCTTTGGAATGTTTCTTAGATTCTCTAGATTAGAAAAAAGACAACTTGCATACTAACAAACCACACTAATGTTATTGTTTTGAAGAAAAATTCATGACAGAAGACAGATATGTACAATTCAAAGACAGGAAATCAACAAATAATAATAAAAAAGCCAAAAATTATGTTCATCTAAATCTATTTATGACTTATAAAGCAGAAAATATAGTAATAAAATCAACAGATGACATTTAAGTCATTCTTTGTTTTCCAAGAGACCTTATGTCATTTGTTCTTCAGGGTGACCAGTTCAGATATCATCACCCTCTTTTATAAAATGAAGGCTCCATTAGAGAGATCTAAGGACTTCCCTAAAGTCACACAGCTACTCAGAAGTAGTTTCAGTTCTGGGAATAAATCCAATGCCTTCTTACAGTGCTACAGAGACCTCTAATATGACACTGGTTCTCAATTTAGAAGCTGAATAGAGAGCTTTGAAAACACAGATCATGTGGGCAATAGAGGTGGATGAGGGATTGAAATGCAGATGACTCAGACAATTCGTGGCAAGGGATTTCATAGGAACCTAGGATCCTACATCTTGAGATAGCAGGGACATTAGAGGTCATCTAACTCAACCACCTTATTTTACAGATGAGGAATCTGAAAGCAAGATCCAATGGGGATGGTGAGAGAGGCAGGATATGATCCCACACCCTCTGACTCTTAAAGTAGGTATGCTTTCTAAAAACTGTGAATGATTATAGTACATACTCTATCTCATGTGCATGAACATACATGTTTTCTATCTTGACTGTCACTAATTAAAGGGCAAAATAACCATGCATCCTTGCAAAGTTTTTAATTGTGATGAATCCAGCCCTAATCATTCACTTGGGTAAAAAGAGGTAGGTTGCAGTAGCATCATCACCTGTACTTCCAACAGTTTAGTAAACTTCATACTGTGCTAGTGGAAATCTTGTGCTTTGTACAACATTGGCACTTCCTTGAGACACAGAGAGGTTCTGATGTCAGTTTGAAGGATCAAGAACATGAAAATCTCTCACAGTTTTAATACCCAAATTCAAATGGTTGAGATAGTCCTCCAGTCCAACATGAAGTCATTGTAAAGACAATACCTCTGAGCATATGTGACCTTCAAAACTCTTTTCAAGTCACTTTTGTCTTGTGCATTGGCTCTTTCAGATCAATTGGCCTAAACTCCAATGACTTTAGTAAAGCGCCATAACTATTTGGTGGGAAAATAACATTTGAGCTCTCCGAACTCTGAAAAATGACAATTAAGGAAGAGTATCTTAAGGTTGTTCTGTAAATATTTTGCACATATGATTATTTTATTAGCTGGTATGCAAAAATACACACTCAAGTTTTAGCTTTTTTAAAATAAATAATTGATCCAACAAATGGATGAATAAAAAATAATTGCATTTAATTACATCCTTTGAAGACAATTGATATGAAAAAAATGGGAAAAAAATGATGCCTCATTTTCAGGAAGTTAGAAGAACTCTTAAATTCCTTGATCCAGATTGATTATTTGGAGGACTGCTTATTGAAAGCCCTCTAAATAGAAGCAGGGCTTTTTTTTCTCCCCCTTAGAAGCAGGTGATATCATTTCAATCTTTTATTTATGAAGAACCTAGCAGTGATTATCCTTTACTTGGCAGCGAATGGGTCTAGGACCACAACTGTTTGTCTGAATGAAACTTTTACACTCAACTAAGCACTCTTCATATATTTTCCAGCTAATGGTAAAAGGAAGGCTCAGTGATCCAGGTAAATAATCTTCAATGTGATCACAGATGAGATAAAAATTATCCCATCTGTGTCAGTTCTCCTTCTTTAACTTCATTGAATGGCTCATGATAAGACATTACAAGATGATTATATTATAAGGTAGGTTAGGATGTTTGTATTGTTAAATCAGAAATTTGAAAATTAACTATTTTCAAAGTATTGGTATTATGTGACTAAATAACTGGTATATCAACTATGAAATCAATATTGCCCAAATCTGTTGAATATTTTAAATATGCAGGTTATTATTTCTTAGGAAAACCTATATAAGTGAGGGATTTATATTAAATTATTATTCACTGAGGAATGGAAAATAGTAATTCAGTTACAGAATTTAAAATTACTTTTAATTTCAATATCCAAAATGCCACTGTCAGGATCATAGATTATCTGTGTAACGTTTGCCACTATAGGAAGAGAATTGAATTACCAAGCGCACAGTTAAGTTAGTTTCTCCAGGGACCATGTCAGTCAGTATTGATATACGGATTAGAACCCAGGTTCTCTCACTGTAGAGTCATTGCTCTTTCTCCTGGGCTCAGAATTAGGGTTGTATATGTTTACATCATTTAGTTTGTTACCCATATTCTATGCATTGGTAAATACTGTCACAGGCCATGGGATATTACTGTTGCCCCCTCCATTTGAATATCTTTTCTATGAATTATGGATCATCTCCACTGCCACTAAAAAGGAGTAGAGCATAAGGGAGTAAAAATTGTTGAACTTGAAGTCATCTGAAATGCGAATCTGACTCTTTTCTCTGATATTTACTAGTGGGATAATCAGCAAATTATTAAAGTTCTCTGAGCATTAATCAGCAAGATACTACTACTACTACTAATACCTTTCTTATCTACCTGGGTTGTTGTGAGAATAAAATAAGATAATAGATATAAAGCATTTTGTATACCAGAACATTCCATATGGCAGTTATGCATTTTCCTTTAGCCATGATTTCTACTTTCTATGGTATCTAGTTTAAGGGTTGGTTATGGAAAACTTTCTCCCTTCTCTTTCACTTTCAATTTAAAGCCCTTTTAATCAGATCTTCATTTATTTGGGAAACATTTCTCAGGCTCTTGTTAAATGTACTCCATCTCTGTTCAAGAACCTGTTCATCTTTTATTAAATGACTGTGATCCAGAGCCTAAATCTCCTTCCTTAACATCACCTTCTTCTCTAACCAGTTGTCCATTTCTCACATTCTAATTTCTTTTCTAATGTCTCCGTCGTCACCTGGCATCACTGATGAAATCATCTGTGTCTCTGCAGTCTTCAGTTTCCTAATCATGGTTTCATAATTCCTACAGATACTTTCTTGCTTCTATCTACTGGTATCCTTTGTCCTCACATAAATTAAAGGTTTAGATTTGACCAGACTTTCTATAAGATGTACTGTATCCAAAACCTAGGAAGGTAATATGCCCCTAATTCTCCATACCAGCTTGATCTGAAGTAATGTCCCTTCCCCACAAACAAGAGACCCCCAACCACTGGGACTTGTCTTTTCTTTTTGTGATTAATGATAAATGGCCTCTGTCCTAAGTGAACCTGCCAGTTCTTGCCTTGAATTTTGTTTGAATAGTTTTTACCAGATTTTGGAAGAAGCACAAACATACTTCAGTACATGACTGGAGAATTCCCTGTGTCCTACCTATTGCTCCTGAGATAGCAACCCGTGGTTCTCTATGGTTCATTGTTAATTACAATGATAAACTTCCTATTTCATGTCTGCTCGCTGCACCTAGGACCTTTTTTGAGGGACTTCCTAAGTGTGGTTTTGTTTTATTATGATTTTTAAGACCATTACTCAGTTTATCTGGTACTCTTTGCTGATATATATAATTTGAAGTCAACAAAGTCAATATCATCATATGCAAGATAGTCTTTCCTTTTCCCTTATATTTTGTAAGAGAAGGGACTTTATTTTTTATTGTTTGTTTTTTTTTTGGTCTTTGTATCAAAAGGACATCTGGGTGTTGCAGATGATAGAGTACGGGGCTTGGAGTCAGAGAGACCTGACTTTAAATCTGACCTCAGACATTTACTAACTGGAACCATGGACAGGTTACTTAAGATCAAGGGGGAAACAAGGATGTCCATTATCACCACTATTCTATATCACTGCTATTCAATATGGTATTAGAAATGTTAGCTTTAGCAATAAGAGAAGAAAAATAAATTGAAGGAATTAGAATAGGCAAAGAAGAAACTAAGCCATAACTCTTTGCAGATGATATACTTAGAGAATTCTAGAGAATCAAGTAAAAAATTACTTGAAATAATAAACAACTTTGACAAAGTTGCAGTATACAAAATAAACCCACATAAATCATCTTCATTTCTGTATATTACTAACAAAATCCAAAAGAAAGATATAGAAGGAGAAATGCCAGTTAAAGTTATGGTAAACACTATAAAATATCTGGGAGTCTACCTGCCAAAACAAACCCAGGGACTATATAAACACAATTACAAGACACTTTTCACACAAATAAAGTCAGATCTAAGTAACTGGAAAAAAATCATGAAATGCTTATGGGTAGGTTGAGCTATTATAATAAAAATGACAAGTCTGTCTAAATTAATTTACTTGTTCAGTGCCATACCAATCAAACTACCAGAAATTATTTTTAGTCTTAATTTTTTTTCCCTTTTTTTGGAAATTTTCCTAACCAGTTATCTGACTTTTGGGTCCTTTTTCAAGAGTAGAGTGTATTCTGGGGACCAGTAAGATCTCAGTTTCTCCAAAGTGGCACAATCAAACCTGCAACCAGAAACTTTTCTGCCCAGAATCTGCAAGTTGTAGAATTCCCTCTCCACAATTACTTCCAGTTCCACCTTGCCAGTACTCAGGGCTGGCATTCAGATCAGCTGCTCAATTCCCCCAGGTTCTTTAGGGGCAGGGTTACCAGGGTCAGGTTGCCACTCAGTGTGAGAATCAGATCAGCTGCTCAATTCCCCCAGGGGCTTTAAGTTGAGGGCTCCAGCTCTGTACTTCAGGTGTGACAGACCTTTCCCATTGGCCTTCTAGGTCACCCTGGGCTGGAACTCTCCTTCACTCCATATTCTGTGGTTTCTGCTGCTCTAGAATTTATTGAGAGTCATTCTTTACAGATATTTTATGAGCTGTGGGGGAAGAGCTACTGTATGTGCTTCTTTCTACTCCATCATCTTGGCTCCACCCCCCAGAAATTATTTTAAGAACTAGAAAAAATAATATCAAAATTCATCTGGAAAAACAAAAGTTCAAGAATATGAAGGAAATTAACGAAAAGAAATGCTAGGGAAGGTGACCGAGCCCTACCAGATCTCAAATTGTACTGTAAAGTAGTAATCATCAAAACCATTTGGTACTGGATAAAAAATAAAGGGGTAGATCAGTGGAATAGGTTACGTACTCAAGACACAGTAGTCAATGTATATAGGTCTGCTGTTTGATAAACCCAACGAACTCCCACTTCTGGGATAAGAACTCACTGTTTGATAAAAACTGCTGGGAAAACTGGGTAACAGTGTGGTGGAAACTGGGCACCAACCAATGCCTGATACCATACACAAGAATGAAATCTAAATGGATATGTAACTTATGTCTAAACTCTGATACTTTAAACAAGTTAGGTGAGCAAGGGATTGTGTATTAGTCAGATTTATAGAGAATGGAGAAATTTGTGACCAAACAGCATGACTAATGTGAATTAATAGGAATATTTGTGTAGAACCCATATAAGATTGCATGCCATCTTGGGGAGGGGAAGAAAATTTAAGACTTACGGAAGTGATTGTTGAATACTGAAAACAAATAAATTAATATATAAAAAAGAGTGCTGGGCACATAGGAATTAAATGGAAGCTATTATTATTTTTAAATTTGTATCCCCCATTCTTAGCATAGTATCTTGATGATGATAGGGACATGATAAATACAGGTTGAATTAGGTTGAGTTGTCTGTAGGAAGGCTTTATTTAAAAAATACATTTTTATGTGTTTGTTAAATATTTTCCAATTATATGCAAAAATATTTAATCTCTTTTTTTACTTTTGAGTTCCAAGTGTTTTTTTAGTTCCCCAGTTGTTTATATCTGTCTCTATTTGTGTGGAGTGTTTTGTAATTGTGTTCATTTAGACCCAGGGTTTGGCTTATGAGGTCCACTCCCATATATCTTATATTGTCTGCAGTTATTTTCAATAGATTTATTTTTCTATCTTTTCCCATTGGTTTTTTTTTTGGCAATAGATAAAGGTACTGATGATTTATGCACCTTTATATCCTACAACTTTGCTAAAGTTGTTCATTGATTGAACTGGTTTTTCAGCTGATTCTCTAGGGTTCTTTAAGTATGACTTTGTATCATCTGCAAAGTGACAGTTTTGTTTCTTCATTGCCTATTTTCATTCCTTTGATATCTTCCTCATGTCTTACTGTTGTAGCTACTATGATATTTAACAATATTTCAATTAAATTATAATTTCTATTATGATATTGAATAGTGATAATGGACATCCTTGCTTTAGCCTTGATCATTTTGGAAGCCTTCCAGTTCATCCTCATCATAGATAATGCTTGCTCTTGGCATCAGATGCTACTCATCATTATAAGAAAGTCTCCATTTATTCCTATATTTTCTAATGTTTTAAATAGTAATGGGTGTTGTAATTTGTCAATGGATTTCTCTGCATCTTTTGAGATTGTCATATGATTTTTGTTGGTTTTGTTATTGATATGCTCAATTATGCTGATAGTTTTCCTAACAGTGAACCAGCCCTGAATTCCTGGTATAAATCCTATCTGGTCATAGGCATGTTCTCTGTGATATACTACTGTAATCTACTTGTTAGTATTTGATTTAATGTAGGAAGATTTGATAAAGAAACACAGTTTACAACTCTTTCTTACCTCTTTTTTCCCATTCCACCCATCTTTCCTCTTCCCTGGGCCACCACAACTCTCTTTGCTCTGCAGCTGACCACAGATGGGCACAAATGGGCCCTCCTTCCTCCTTTCATGCACAAAAGAACCTATTCTGTCTCTGACTTAGGTCTGAGACTCCAGGCTTCTACCTTCTGCTTGCTCCCACTCCCCCTCCCTCTTAAGGAGTAGTAGAGTTCACTGATTGACATTTTATTGCCTTCCTTAAAAACTTCTCTGCCTCTACCAAGGACCCCTGACAGTCTTCAATTTCACACTTTATCCAGAGGCAAGCTGCTTCTCAGAGGGACTTTACCTTGTTTTTTTTTTTACTTTTTATGATCATAAACATAACTTGAACAAAACATATGAAGAATCCGAAGAGTAATTTCCTCCCAATCTGGAAGAAGCCTAGCCTGCTCGCCTGATGCTGACTACATATGAAATTGATTCCCACAGAATTACTCGCATAATTCCCTAAGTGATTGTTATGATGTCATGTTGACAAAATTATCTCAATCGGGTAATTTCTCCAGTGGTGTGCGCTAACATGCGTTGCTGCTCAGAGATGTGGGTCTGAAACGAGGGCATAGTGACTAAGTACCAGAGCAGGTTTTAATGCCCTCAGTAGATGAGTTATTCCTCTACATTTGCTTCCTGTTTCAAAGGGTGAGCTCATTCCTGCCATTTGGAAATTGTAGTTTCCTTCTGGTTCAACTTGATTTTCCCCTTTGTGGTAAAAAAAAAAAGATTCAATTCCCATCTACTGAGAATTCACTAACTGTTGTTGCCTCCTCCTGACCTGCTTTTCTTTCAAAGAGTTTATGACCCCCAAAGGTGCCAAGCCAATAGGGAGCCCACAGGGATACAGTCCTTGCTGCCTCCATGCTGGAAGCCACAGTATTAGAAGCTGAAGCTCAAGGGAAAGCTTCCCTCAGTGTGCTCAGGGAATCAGTAGGCAGCTGATACCTAGGGGCATTCCCTGGTGACAACAGCACCCAGGTCTCTGGTCTCCCCTCTGCTACTTCCATGACCCACTCAGCCTGGTCTGCTCCTGGATTGATTGCAGTGCTCGGGAGCTGACCTGCAGGGGTGGAAGGTGAGTTTGGTCTTACTCACACAGTAGGCTTCTATCTTGACATACTGAGTCTGAACACAACAATCAATGTAAACTGTGACTCAGAAGAATGGGGCCATCTGTGACAGCCTCATCATACAAGGCAGATCTGCCTGTCTATAGTCTCAGCATAGGTGGTTGTTCTGTACATTTCTAGGAGAATAAAGAGGAGTGTCAAGAGCACTGGTGTCAGAGGACCTGAGTTCACATCCCAAAGCTGCCCCTTGGTGGGATTTTGGGAAAGTCGCAGGTTCTCTGGGGGAGAGTCCCCTTCTCTATAAAATGGGGGAGATCAGACTGACTGGTCTCTAAGGCCCCTTCTAGCTCTAAACCTTTGACCAGGAAGTCTCTGCAGCCAATCTCAAGCATCTTAAGGCCCTTCATGACCCTAAAGCAAAAATGGCAATCCAGAGTTGGCACGGTGCTTACTAGGCAATATTTTATTTGATGCTCACAATAGCCTTGTCAGGATTCCAAGATGAGGAAGTTGAGTCTGTGTGTGTGTTGCCCATGGTCACAAAGCTTGCAAATGCTGGAGGTGAGGTTCACACCTGGCTATTTCTAAGAACAAGTCCTTTATGCACCACACCACACCACTTCCATGCTTGCTCTCTAGCTAAGGAGGGCTACAGTTTAGTGACCAGAAATTAAATAAAGTAAAGCTCATATATATAATCTAACCACATGTAGCCAATGGCACTTGCTTGCGTGACCTCTAGCTTCTAAGTTCTAGGTCCAAAATAAATAGATAAAAAAAACAGAGAAACCATTTCTGACCTTCCCTAACTCCCTGCCCTGAGCTGTAGAGCCAATATTTCTTTTTTTAATGTGCTTAAAATAGCCCTAAACAGCTAACTAGATTTCCAAGACAGCAACACTTTTCTTATAAGGATCAATAACCATGTCAGGCAGACTGTCTTTTTCTTCTGTTTCTGGCTGGGTTAGAGGCAATGGAGAGCCATCTCTACCAGGCACCATGCCCATCATAGCCTCAGACAACATCTGCCCATCCATCCGGGGCAGACATCAGGAAGGCCATCGCAAGCAGAGTCATTCAGTTCTACTCCCCAGAGGGGCTTCACAAAGCACAATCCAACAAAGGGATTCTTGCTGTGGCAAGAAGACACTCCCTAGCATTGCCAGAGCTTCTGACAGCTTCCTACTATCCCTGAAGATTCACCCCTAATTGTTCTGCACCTGAGAAGGCCCTGTAGGTGATATTAGCCTCAGGCAGGTGCTTTCTGCAGTGCCCCTTTCCCACTCCTCTCCAAAACGAATTAGACAAATAACAAACAATTCTTAGTGTCCAAGGGTGGGATTTGATGTCAGAAGACTCTGTGCTCTGGCTAGGAATCAGGCTATCTCACAAACACAAAATCCCTCAAGATGGGAATTTCTTAGAGGTGTAGCATAAAATACCTGCAATCCTTCTCCCTTGTCCACTTAGAAATATCACCACTGGTTTCATTCCCTTGGATAAATTGCTCTTATACAAATTTCAGCTTCCTTTGTAAACGATTTTATTCAGGTGAATTAAATTAAAATTCTGGGTCATAACTTACTTTGGCTGATTAAAGGACAAATCACAGCTCAGGCTGCTGGTAAATTTGGTATCTTCCTTTTTTTAACAGAGAAATTGTTTTGAATTGCAGTGAGTTTTGTTACATCTCTCCAGTCACACCTCAACAATTTACCCCAAAGTTCATTCTATGGAACGGATTTCTTCTAAGAGACCAAGGTCCCTCTCCAGATTTGAGTCATCTTTCTACTTTCAGAAGAGGTGGGTAAACATGATGATGGGCTCCATTTGTTCCTTCCAACAAGCTCTTACCTAACACCTTTTAGGCAAGAAACTTTGTGTTTCTTAAGACCAGTTTTCTCTAGGGAAGAAGTATCTTTTTGTAACTTAGAGGAATATATAACTTTATCTTTTCCAGGGAACGCAGAATCATTTTATTAGTGAAATCAAGGTCTCACAAAGAAGGTCATCTTCCCTATCTCTGTCTTTGTTAATTATGAGCCCAAGGAAAATGACTTGCTTAAGGTCACACAGGGCAGGTCTCAAAACCCAAGATTGTCTGTAACCCACCAGAGACCCTCCATGGTGAGTTCCTCTCTGCTCTTCTGGGCTAAAGGGAAGAGGGTGTAAGGCAGGATCCAAAGGTCAGGAGAGGAACCCAGGGGTACACAGAGGTGCAGGTCAACAGGCACTTGTGTGCACTACATGCCAGACAGTGATCCCACCTTCAAGGCAGAAAGGTCTGGGTTCAAGTCTTTCCTCAGATTCATGCTAACTGTTGGCACTCTTAACTAAACACTTGATTTTGTGGTGCCAACACACACACACATACACACATGCACACACACACACATACACACATGCACACACCCCCCCACACACACACACACTTACAAACTACTCCCACCTCAGGCAATTCTTTTAGACTATGAATTATAGAACTTGGACCAAATCTGCATTAGTGAAGGGGGCTTCCTCATCTCACAGGAGAAGAAGGAGGAAGGATCCCAGAAGGTCTTAACAGGAACAAATATTGAACGAGACTGAATTAGGTGAAACTGAATAAAGGTAAATATGGAATTTCAGGTCAAAGGTCAACCTCGTAAGTAGAAAATGGCTAGAAATCGTTATTTTCACTGTTATTGTCACCATTTTTATTATTGTTTTATTGACCATTGAGTTTGCATCTCAACATGTTCATTGAATTACAAAAATCGCTACTTTCATCTACTTGCTCCATATTCAACTGGCGTGAGGCAATGAAGTACACAACAGAGAATGGCAGCCCAGAGATAATTTCTGTCTGGACTTGATTGAAAATAAAATCACAAAAAAAATAAGAACAGGAAAAAGGAATAAGTATAAAGTCCTCTCTTTGGCCCCTCCCAACATGGGGCCTTCTTACCTTTCTAGTTTTCTCATACTCTGAGGTAGCAAAGTAGCACATTGGACAGAGCCCTGGGCCAGGAGTCAGGCCAACAGAAGCTCAAATGAAGCTGCAGCAAAGTCATTTAACCTGTGTCTGCCACCTCCATTTCCTTATCTATAAAACAGGGAGAATAATGTTACCTACTTCCTAAGTCTGTTGTGAGGATCCAATGAAACGATTTGCAAAGTGCTCAACTCAGTACCTGCCACATGACAAGCACTTAATAAATGTTTTCCTTTCCTAAATTATTCAAACCAAGTCAATAAGCCTTTATTAAGTGTCTATGGTGTGCCACAAACTATTCTAAATTTTAGAAATAAAAATTAGAACAAATACTAGCCACTTTGGCCGGTTTCATTTACTGTCCCCATGCCTTTGACCTGACTCACCCTCCGCCTGCAATGTTCACCTGCCCCGAGTTTTCTTAGTTTCCCTGAATTCCTTCAGGTTTCACCTTCTACCTTTACTTTTCAACTTCCACCTTCCACAGCAGACCCTGTGCAGCACTCAGTTGCTCAGCCTTCTGCTCCAAGACCACTGCCCATTTACTCTGGATGGATCTTCTAGAGCACTATGTTCATATTATCTCCCTCTTTTGACTGTGAGCTCCCTGAGCCTGAGTGCTTCTTTTTGTGTCCCCACTCCCGGGGAATACTGTAACATTGGCCCATAGTAAGCACCTGTTAAATACTTGTTGGCTGACTGGTAGATGACCCTTAAGTCACTGTTGAGTGCTAAAATTAAATGTTATGTGTCTAGCCAAGGTGACTTTCTCATTGAAATCACTTCCAACTTTTAGAACCACTCAATAAATATTGAAATAAATAATTAATAGCAGTTCTAATTGACAGCATCTAGAGGGAATGCTGTAATCTTCAGTATAGACTGAGAAATGGTTTGGGTTCATACCTAGAAAAGGGCCAAAACACTGAGGTGTACAAGAGGGATAGGGGAAGTAGGCATTCTGGTAACACAGTTAATTTACCCAGATTCCCAGATAATCTTTGGATTAGCTTTCTGAACTAAGCATCATTCCTGACATTTTACACAGGCCTTTAATGTCTACAGAACACTTGCCAAATATCATCTCCCAACCACTTGGTGAAGTACTACCACACTATTACCCCCATTCCACAGGTGCGTTTACTGTCAGAGAGATGAAGGCACTTTCCCTGCATTATATAGATAATAAGTATTGAAGATGTGATTTAAACATAGGTCTCCCTTCATTGAGATTAAATCTTTATTTCCAATAAAAGTAACTTCAAAGTTATTTCCAAGTTCTTAGAGAATCACAGACAACATTTTTCAAATTAATTAATTGATTTTTAGTTTTTAGTATTCAATTCTGTGATATTTTGAGTTTCCCTCTTCCTCTTCTCCCTCCCCAAGATGATGTGAAATCTGATAGAGGCTCTACTTATGCATTCACACTAAACGTATTTCCATATTTGTCATGATATAAAGAAGAATTAGAGGAATGAGAGGAACCATGAGAGAAAGAAACAAAACAACAAAAGAAAAGCAGAGCATAGTAGGCTTCCATCTGCATTCAGATTCCATAGTTTGTTCTCTGGAGTTGGACAGCATTTTCCATCATGGGTCTCTTGGAGCTGTCTTAGATACTCACATTACTGAGAAGAGATAAGTTTATCAACATCAGTCAGTGTACAACGTGATTTTAACTGTGTACAGTGTTCTCCTGGTTCTGCCCAGGTTTTCCTGTTGTCTGTTAGCTCACCATTTCTTATAGTACAATAATTTACCATTGTATTCATATACCACAACATGTTTAGTCATTCCCCAAATGATGGATATCCCCTCAAATTTCCATTTTTTTGCCAACACAAAAAAAGCTGCTATAAATATTTTTGTACCTGTCCTTTTTCCATTCTAATGATCTCTTTGGGATACAGACCTAGTAATGGTGTTGCTGGGTCAAAGGGTATGCATAGTTTTATAGCAGTTTGGGTATAATTCAAAATTGCTCTCCAGAATGGTTGTATCAGTTCACAACTCCACCAACAATGCATCAATGTTCCCATTTTCCCACATCTTCTCCAGCCACAGACAACATATTTTAATGCTCTAAAGTTTTATGATATTCAAATCAATGTAGGATTCATGATTGCTTTAGTCAGAACTCCCAGAATGGAGATTCTCTCTAACAAAGCAGATCATCACCTGTCTATGATTCTGTTGCTAAATAAATGTTAAGGAGGTGATTGAGACTCAGAAAAGTTTGGAAATGTGCCCAGGGCCACACAACTTGTAAGAGCCAGGGGGTGAGATCTAAGCTCAGCTGAGGACTTCTTACGTCATGGAACAGCCTTCCATTCACTGTGGTAAGTTGCCACTATTCCCATAAAGGAACACAGTAATATCAATACCATCATTGAATTCCTTCATTGTGGAAGGTATCCTGCTGTTTCTTCCATGAGAACATCATTTCCTATCAGAATGTCTGTAATACCATATGATTTCCTCTCATAATATAGTTACAAAAGACCTTCCTTGATGTCCTCGATACTTAGCACCCCTTTACTACCACCATGAAGCCATTTTCTATTTATTATATCTGTAGTTGCTTGGGTCTCCCCAGGAGAATGTAATCTCCTTGAAGACAGGCCCAGTGTGTTCTTTTCTTTGTAGCCTAGCACTTAGCACAATACCTGCCATGTAGTAGGTGCTTAAATATGGAACCAATGCTGCACCAATGGACCTGACCTGTCCAATGATCAATGTCACTTCTGGCAATTATTTCCTGGACTCTTGGAAGCTCCTGAAAGGGTAACCTAGGTTTTCACTGAGCCCAAGGAGCCTCATTTAATTCATTAGGTGCTATGAGGGAATTAAAAAATCGAAGTATCTGACCATGGAGTACTTGAAAATTATGCTTCTCCTGGAATATGACTTACACATTATTTATTATCATCTAAGTTCTTGACAAAACATGATGAAGCATGAAAACATCCTGAAGTTTTGTAAAATCTACCTAGAAATTGGGACACTGCCTTGTATTTTTCTGTATGGGGTAAGGAAAAAAAAGAATGAGGAGGCCAGTGATTAGCAAAAACTGTCCTCAGATTTCCATTAATAACCTGGAGGCTGAAAACAGTTCTTTCAATGACTATCCCTTAAACAATAAGTGTGGAAGACTGAAGTAAGGCAAGAATCATGGCTTAGTACATGGGATACCGCCAGGCCTAAAACTGTGACTAGTCAACTAGGAGTTGAGATAGAGTTTAATTCTCCTCAGCAAACTCTTCCATGATGTGACCAAGTCATTCATTCATTTTGTCAAGCTCCATAGCATTCAAATACAAAACAAATAATACAGTTCCTGCTCTGAAACAGTGTGCATTTTTATGGAGAATACAAACTATTAATAAATATGAATGATAAGGATAACAATGAGGGAGATCTCCCACAGAAAGTAGGTGCTACCCATTAATACTGGAGATAAGATCATGGATGAAGACACATTTCAAATATGTAAGAAAAGTAATTATTTTCAAATGTCCTCAAACATTTTATGGACACACATTTAAGCCTTAATAAGCATTAAAACTTAAAACTTCAGTCAGACTTTTGGCACATCCCTTATACTATTCTCATCTTAAACCATCATTATCTGTTGAAGAAAGCTCCTCAAGGACTACTATGAGACCACTCTGTATTAGTCTCTTTGTAGTTCATACAATGAGTAAAATTGCACTACTTTAAAACAATCAATAATTTGGACTTTTCATAAACTCGGTAAGTCCTGCTGAAAGCTCATGTTAAGTGAACCAACTCTCCCTGTAGGCTGTCACTAGTCTATCCTTAAAAACCAACAGTAGGGTTGTGAGCACATGTGCCTAGAGTTTAGGAGGCTACCTTCAGTCAGATAGACTGGTGAGCAGTTGACCAGTTTGGCCAATGGTTGACCTAAACCCATGATTATACCATGGACTAGATTAATTGTAGTGTTGCTCTCTTGAGCACAAGAAAATGAGCCTTCTGATTTAACGTCTGCAACAAAATCTAGCTTTAAAGGGCTTTAAGGAAGTTGTCATGTGTGACAAATCATCCTTGAACTTTACTAAGCTTTCCAAAAGTCCAAGAATTCCAAGTCTGAAGTCCAAGGTATCTGGTAATACACAGAAAAGTTCAAATCATGCCTGCGATAATAGTAACTATGGATCCTTGGGTGAACTGTGTCGCCTATCAGCCTGTTTCCTCACCTGCAGAGTGGGGTTAATGCGATGTACCTCCCAGCATTGTTGTACCGATCATTTCTATACAACAGGACAACATGTAGGGGCAGCTAAGTGGTACAGTGGATAGAGCACCAGTGCAGGAGTTAAGAGGACCTGAGTTCAAATCTCACTTGACATTCACTAGCTGTATGACCTTGGGCAAGTCACTTAACCCCAATTGCCTCATCCTGGGTCATCTCCAGTCATCCTGATGAATACCTGGTCACTGAATTCAGATGGCTCTGAAGGAGAAGTGAGGCTGGTGACCTGCACAAGCCCTCCCTCACTCAAAACAAAGTCAAGTGCAAGTCATGTCATTATTTCTCTTTGGCAATGAAGGACAAACACATATCAATTCAAATTAAATAACAGGTGTATAATATTTTGAAAACCTTAAAGCACCAGATTAGTTATTATAAGTTATCTAAATAGCATTGTTAGTAATCTAATTTCCTAGAAATAGCCCTGGGTTCTCAAAGACTCCAAAAGCGCTGATGAGAGCCTACTAAATTGGGTGGTCTTTAAGTAAAGCCCCTAGCCAGCATCTCCCAAGTCTTTGTCCTGAGCCCAAATGCTCCCTCCCATCCCTTCCCCTTCTTTCCCCTCCTCTTCTTTTATCTTTCTTGGTAATCTCATCATCCCCCAACAATTCAATTTTTTCTGTGAAGAAGACTGGATCCACATAAACAACTGCCTTCTGGACAGCTCTTCTTGGATGACACTCTTGGATGGCATTAGGCTAGCCGACTCATGAGTAAAATAAAGTGTAGGCACCCACGATATGTGTATTTACTTACTCATAAACTAAATTACATACATGTGCTGCTGTGTGAATACATATATATGGTGACTGTTGTTCTCATTCTCGAAATGGACCAAAATGACATCACTATGCTAGAGTTAAGTTTCAGTGTGTCCAGCTGTGGCTGATCAGACATACAAGTCCAGAATGTTCTGTCACAGATCAGGCACACATAGTCTATATGAACATATATGTATGTGTGTCACATGTACATATATACTTACATGTATATATATACACACACACTTATATACTGCGTACAAAAAATAGAAATTTAAAAGTGTGAGAGTTTATTGAGTAGGCAAAGTGACATGGTGAAAATTTGACTTTGACAGAAGAGAAGATAACGGATGGGGCAGGAGGGAGATCCATGAGAAGACTATTACAATAGTATATCAGTGATATGATGAATACAAAGACTAGCAGCAAGTCTTTGCAAGTAGAGAGATGGAGCACATAGGAGACAGTTGATGTGAAGGTAGAAAGTATAGGATTTGGTAGCTGATTTGGAAATGTAGGTAACTGCTTTGAACAGTCCAGGACCATACCAATACTGAGAACCTAAGAGACTTGGAAGATGCTGGTCCACTGAAACAGGAATGGGGAAATTTAGAAGAATGTTGGTTTGGGGAAAAAATAATGATGTATCACAGACCCATTGTATTGGAGATGTGTATGGAACATTCTGTTTTAAATGTTCCAGCTAATTGGTGAAACATGACTGGAGCTTAGGGTTAGATATCTAGATCTGGGGGTCATCTGGGAAGAGATGATAATTAAAGCCACGGTCACTAATGAAGTTACTCATTAGAGAGTCTACACAGAGACAACTCTGGCCAGAATCTTTCTACCACTCGCAGTTAGAGGGCTGAGCATATATACATACACGCAAAGGAGACTGAGAAGGAACTGTTAGGTGGTCAAGTTTGGGGTAGAACCAGCAAATGGCAGTATCAGAAAAACCCAGAAAGCAGAGTCTCCAACAAGAGGTGACGAGCAGTAATATCAAGGCCATGAAGAAGTCCAGAGAATGGAAGTCTGAGAAGCAGCCATCCCATTGTGTCATGAAGCACTAGATGGGAATGCTGATGACAGCAATTTCAGTCCAGTGAACAGTACTGAGAACTGGAGAGAATGAAGCTTGTTGAGCCCCCCACAGACAAAAGAAGCTCAGAAGAGGGAGCAGTTTGGGGGAAAGCTGAAGCAAGAGGGATGTTTCCATACCTTGTACTGATCACTACTCTGTCCCCATACCAAAAATCAACTGTGTGCTGTTGAGGGGGGAGTGTAATAGGGCACAGGAAAGACTTCCTCCCCAGGTCACTATCCCAGAGCACAGCATCTGCAGCTTTGTGTATTGGGGGCTGGGGGACAGAAAGGGATTGGAAACGTACTCATTCTGGCCTGAGTCAGGAAGACTCAAATCCAATCTTGCCTCAACCTTTATGAAAGTCGTTTAACCCTTCTGATCCTAAGTTTCTTGCTCTGCAAGCAAGATGCTCCATCTCTCAGCTCTGGGTATTTTCTCTGGCTATCCCCCATGTCTGGAACTCTCTCCCTCCTCTGCTTTGTCTACTGACCTCCCTGGCTTCCTGTAATTCTCGACTGAAACCTTTCCTTCTATAAGAAATCTTCCCCAATCCCTCTTAGTTCTAGCTCCTTCTCACTGTTATTTCTTTTATTTATCCTGTATATAGTTTGTTTTGTTATATTTATTTACATGTTATCTCTCTCATTAGATTATAAACTCCTTGAGGGCAGAGACTGTCATATGTTTCACCTCTTTTGAATCCTTATACCTTACCCAAGGAGTAGAGTGTAAGTAGACTGTAAATGATAGTATATGAGAGACTTTGAATGCCAGATCATTTATATTTGACAGGGAGCCACTGGAATTTATTGAGTGGGGGTGGGTGGTGGGTGTCATGATTGGATCTATGCTTTAGAAAACATTCTCACCCTTAAATCTGTCCCTCACCAGTCTGCCATGCCAAATCCTCAAAATGTCCCTATAAAATAGTCCCCAAAGGATAATCCATCAAAGTCTTAATGAATATCACCATGGTCATCTGAATGAGTCTCTTAGATTCACTCATTAGGGTCAGGAGTGGATGTCACAAAGAGTGGCGTCTGTTTATGTTGTGCCTGAATCCTAGGGGACTGCCTAGGAGTCACCCTAGGAGGCTGCACTGGGGGTGGCACAGAGTGCTGTGGGGCAGAGTAGGAGCATGGGACATATGAAAGAAGAGAAGGTATGGAGAAGAGCAGACAAATATGAAGCAGAAGTGAAATTGGGCCTCAAATTTTCCTGTGTCCTGTGGCCTCACTCAGGGCAAAAAGTAATGCTAAAGTGTCCATGTCCCAGTGGGGGATGATATCCTGCCATGCTCTCCAGAGTGATTGGTCAGACGTTGAATCACCTGGCAAATATTCACAAAAGTGTCTGCTCTGTTCTAGGCACTGAGTTGAGTCCTAGGGATACAAAGGAAAAGGAAAAACACAGACCCTGCCCTCAAGAAGCTCATATTCTCATGAGAGAGACACCATAAACATAACTGGATAGATATATGTACAAGGTAGGTAAAAATCATTGGAAAGGGAAGGCTAAGGAAGTAAAAGATCGACCCAAGCTCATCCCTACCTCCCAAATAAGAAAATATGTTTATGTTGAAGGAAGATGATAAAATTCCAAGCTGGACTTGTCCACCAAGTGTGAAGCCTACTTAGGCATACCAAGGTCCTTTCTTCCCCAAATACTCAGAGTTTGCTCAGTCTCAACCTGTTAAAACAGGCCACGAGAAGGCTGAAGTGTAATGAAAGGTCAATCAACTTTCATTTTTTTTTTAATTTAAGAAGCAGTGAAACAATGGCAATGGCCTCAGAAAAACTCTTTCAGAAGCTATATTCAGTGACTCTTGGGCTCTAGTGATTGAGAGTTCGATTTGATGAACTGCTTGATGTGCCCAGCAAGCAGAGGAGACTTCTCAGTTACACTAATGACTTGCCTTTGTTTTTACAGAATGAGTACATCTTTAGCATCACTTGTTCAATTCTTAGGTGATATTGAAACAGAAAAAGAAATGGAAGGCAGGTATGACAAATAGAGTGATGTTTGTAGCACTTTTTTTTAATGAACAAATGTTTTGAAGCACATCAAAAATGTCCACCACATCCTCAAGTTGGAAGCCAGAAAGGCCCCAGGCCTCCTCCCATCTTGGTTACATTTTTAGGGGCATGCAATGCATGTAGAAAAGGGGTGGACAGAACAAGGCATCCCTGTATTTACAACAATGGGTTTTAGTCTATTGATTTCAACATGATTTCAACAGGAAGTCTGAGGTCATTGATGAAGTGTTGGCGTTCATGCTCAGATAGAGAAATCTCTTTGTAGCTCTTTCTCCGGACTTATTCCATGGCTTGAATTATTAATATACTGAGGAGAGAATGAGCAAGGTGACTTAAGTGGAGATTGTAAGACTCTAGCTGCACTGAAGCCAGCTGCACTGAAGACAATGGAGGCTTATTTCTAATATTGACAGGTGAAGTCTAGGATAGGGTGAAATGATGAGTTTCTCAGTGAAACCACGGCAAAGGGAAATAAAAGTTTCTTTTAGAATATAAAAGCCTGAGAGGCAAATCTCAAATCCCCTAGGACTAAGTCATCCATCAGATGGAAAAATCTAATTCTCTAAGCAGACCAATTCTCAATTTGAAGAAGGATGTTGGTTCTGTGAGAGACGGGCACTTAATTCTAACTTATGCCCTCTTGTCTACAGACCTGTTCAAACTGCCCAGTGAAATAGGATTATCCAAAGGTCCATAAGACTTAGTGTAAAGACCTAAGATGGTAGATCAAGTCCCTTCATAGCTCCTACTGTAGATTCATGATGTCTCAATTCTTTATCTTCTGCTCTTTTTATATATTGGGGGAGAAAGTGGCCAATAGGATGCCATCCCAGCCCTGCACGGTTCATTCCTTTCTGGGTTACTTTCAACCTATTGCACTCAGGGTAGGGCTGAATCAATCTTTCATGAATATCTCCCCTCATAGATTGCACCTCCAGCCAGTTCAGGTCTCCAGAGAATTTTAAAAAAGAGATTTATCAAGTAACAAGTAACACCTCAGGAAAAAGAAACAGGGATTTTAATTGCTTTGTGTGCTCTGTAATTGGAGTCAGGCACCTTCTTGAGGCACTCACTGCCAGGAGGAGTGAGACCCCACTTGGCCCTGCCTAATTAATCCTGTGATACAAACCTTCTGGCTTCAATTTTCACATTTCTGTCTCTTTTTAGAGGTGGTAATAAAACTAAAAATGTATGTTGGTTACTGTATGACTGTAATCGTGCCAACGGAACACAATAAAGCCATCTGGCCGAAGGAGACCTTGTCTTCACGTTCTGGGATGTTTCAGGGTGGGAGCGGTAGGGCCATGCTTTGGGATAACAAGAAAAGGGAGGAGGGAAGAAGAAGAGGAGATCAATTCTTTCTCACAAGTTGGGGGACTCAGTGAAGCATATGTCTCATTTCTTTATTGGCCAAAAATAATCTCAAATAATTTCAAAATAGCATTGGGCCCACTAGAAGCTTGATGAATGGCAAAACTGCACCAGAGCTTTTAATGAGCAGCAAATTGGGTAGCTTGGCCTTAAGAAAATGTCAAGGGAACTCAGTGCCTCATAGCTGAGTAGCTAGATGGCTTTGTAATAGCTTTGCAACTGGGCAAGGCAAAGTGGACAAGGCCATTTTCCACATCCCTAGAACAATCTTTTGACAACTGGAGGAGACCTTAAGATCCAACTTTCTTTGAGGTTCTATTAGCACATAATTAAACTCCCTGTTAAGTTCCTGGGAGTTACCAAAGTCTCCAGATCTATGCTAATTGAGTATCTGAATGAAATCTATTTTGCCTTGGAAAGTCTTGCAAGTATGGAACCATGAAAAGGGTGTTGGAATTAGAGCCAAATTTGGGTTCAAATCTTTCCACTAGTGAAAATTTTTCCATGATTTTAGGCAAGTTATGTAACCTTCCTGCTACCAGGTTTCTGCATTCACAAACTGAGGGCATTGGACAGCTTTGATTTAGATTTGTGATCCTAGGATTAAAAAAAATTCTAGAATTGCACAAGAAGAACTCAAAAGCTCCACCTAGTCCTATATGGATGATCTAATTCTGATATAGTATCAATATCAGCTACACTATCCAAGTACCATCTTTCCCACCATTATAATAAAAGATAACTTTTATCAAATTGGTCTTTTTCTCCTATGTGATATAGATTGAATTGTGGACCTCTATTGGTTAAGCATGCCAATGTGATCCTCCAATTTTCTTTTCAATTTATTTATTTATTTTTAGCTTTCAACATGTATTTCCACAAGATTTTTAGTTTCAAATTTTCTCCCCATCTCTCCTCTCCCCCACCCCAAAACACAATGCACTTTGTTTACCCCTTCCCCCAATTTACCCTCCTTTCTAACACGACCCTCCCTTCCCTTATTCCCATCTCTCTTTTCTCGTAGGGCAAGATAGATTTCTATACCCAATTATCTTTATTTTGTATTTCCCATTCACATGCAAAAACAATTCTCAACATTCCTTCCAAAATCTTTGAGTTCCATCTTCTCTTCCTTCCACCCTCCCCATCCATCCCCACCGAGAAGTCATATCATATTCAAAGCCCTCTTATCTCTTAATGTAGAAGCTGCCAGATCCTGTGTTATCCTGAATGTATTTCCACAGTACTCAAATTGTTTCTTTCTGTCTGATTTCTATATTTTCTCCTTGACCTGGGAACTCTGGAATTTGGCTACAATATTCTTAGGAGTTTCTATTTTCAGGTCTCTTTCACAAGGTGATTGGTGGATTTTTTCAATATTTATTTTACTCTCTGGATCCAGAATATCAGGGCAGTTTTCCTTTATAATTTCATGAAAGATGATGTCTAGGCTCTTTTTTTGAAAAGACTTTCAGGGAGTCCCATAATTTTTAAATTGTTTCTCCTGGATTTATTTTCCAGATCAGTTGTTCTTCCAATGAAATATTCCACATTATCTTCTATTTTTCATTCTTTTGGTTTTGTTTTGTAATTTCTTGGTTTCTCATAAGTTATTAGCTTCCATCAGTTCCATTCTCATTTTTGAAGAGCTATTTTCTTCAGTGAGTTTTTGAACATCCTTTTTCCATTTGGCTAATTTTTCTTTTCAAAGCATTTGTCTCTTCAATGGGTTTTTTGGGCCTCTTTTGCCATTTGAGTTAGTCTATTTTTAATGGTGTTAATTTCTTTAGCATTTTTGGAGTTTCATGATTTTCCTGCATTGCTCTCGTTTTTCTCCCCAAATTTTCCTCCACCTCTCTTACTTCATTTTCAGATTAAATCTTCCTTGATCTGAGACCACTGCATATTGATTTTGTAGGTTTGGGATGAAGAACCCTTGATTTTTAGGTTTTTCTCTGATGTTATGTATTGTTTTTCCTCATCTGAAAGGATGGAAGAAAATACCTGCTCACCAAGAAAGTAACTTTCTACTGTCTTATTCTTTTTCCCTTTGGGGGGAATTTTCCCAGTCAGTTGCTTTTCTTTTGAGTTCTTTGTCAAGAAAAGGTTCTACTCTTGGAATCTGTAAGTTCTCATTTCCTCCAAGGTGGCACAATCATGGGAGAGGAGTTTACTCCTTTCCTGGCCCACACTCTTGTCTGGGAGCAAATACAAGTACTCTTTCCTGCGAGTAGAATTCCCTTTCCAAAGCCTCCACCAGTTCCACTGCCAGTGCTCCTCCTTATCCCAGGGCTGCCATTCAGGGCTGAGATTTAGATCAGTCACTCAATTCCCCCAGTGTCTTTAGGTTGGGGCTCCAACAATTGAAGCTGCCACCACCTGGGGCCAGGGCTAGACCTCTAAGTTCCCTTCTCACACTGGTGAAAGTGCTTTCTCACTGACCTTTGAACCTGCCTTTGGCATTTGTGAGTTGAGGAATCTAGGACTTGCAGCTGCTGCTGTTGGCACCTTGAAGCCATCTCCAGTCTTGTCCTTGCTGTGGAATGGCCAAGACTGGGCTGTGCTCTGCTCTATGCCTGGCGCAAGAAATCTTTCCTGTCAACCTTCCAGGTTGCCTTAGGCTGGGAATCTCTTTCACTCTGTCATTTTATAGCTTCTGCTGATCTAGAATTTGTTTAGAGTCATGTTTTGCAAATATTTTATGGGCTTTGGGAGGAGAGCTTCTAGAGGTGTGTCCTTTGACTCCACCATCTCTGCCTGACCATCCAATTTTTAAGGGGCACCAGTGATTTGGGGAATTTCATGTGAAAATAAAATACATTGTTAAACAATAATTTGTAACTTCAAATAATTCCCTTTTTTCTTATATTACTGAAAAGTCTCAAGTCTGTTCTCTTTGAATTGTTTCATCTTTAGGTTTCAGTTTGATTATAATGCCAACTATTCTTAGTTGAGAAAAGCATAATCATTCTACATAACTTATTTGCACATGTGCATTTTCTATATAAAGACAATGTGGAAAATTGGGCAGAAGTCTGCTTTGGGAATCAGCAAGATGTGATTTCACTTTTTCTTTTTAACTCCAGCTCCTCACACAGACTCTTGCACATAGAAGGCTCTTAATGTTTTTCTGAATGTATAAATGACCTTAGCTGGACATTGTATCTCTATGTCCCTCAAACAACTCCCTTGGATTTACATACAAAAGTAATGAGAGGGGACCATCTGTGTTAAGAGATAGAGTTCCCACCTTGGGCATTCCCATCAACAAAATCTCTGGATTCCCAGGTTTTTGGCAGATGTTCCTTGGAAGATTTAAAGAAAAACAAAGGCAAAAATCCCACAGACTGAAAGGGTCATGATCTGTTTCAAGATAGGTTCCATAACAATGAGCTCACAGATTCTATATCCACATCATGCTTTTAAATGAACTCAACTTAATTGTCTAATTTTATTTCTTTTTATTCCTCAGATGATTTTTTCCTCTTGGATTGCCCATACAAATGGTTAAAACTCATGGAGGCCACCTGGTGCCCACCAAGTGCATCTTTAGTTTTCTTCCAATTCTAGAAAAAAATCTTTGTAGATGGATGCGTCAAGAGTTTAGAACGGATTTTAAGAAGGGGACAATGGTTAAGTCCATTATCTTCTTCAATGGATGTCTTTTCAAACAGCTACATTCATTATTAGCTCCCATATGTGCTGGCAAGAACTGAGACAAACCCTTTCCCTAAAATTTACAATTTCTTAGTGGCTGAAAAAGAAAACAGATAAAACTTCCACTTTTCAAGACTTTTCTGTATCTTAGGAGACATATCTGGACTCAAAGGTTATTATACTGAATCCCAGAAACTGTCAGAAATGCTCATGTCTTCATAAAAGCATTTTGCTAGATGCTTTTTTAACATTGCTAATGCAATACAACTTAGTCTTGTATAATATTCTTCAGATGGCAGAAATTGGTAGGAAATGGATGTGGTAACTCCTAATGATGCCCAGAAATGGGAAGGAATAAAAGGAACTGAGGGTGAAATGCAACAGCTGTAAAGTACCAAGCACTTGCCAGGGTTGGGGAAAACAAAGGAACAGACCTGACTTTAACTGCTCTTGTTGCGATTCAACATGTCTCATTTTGGCTGAATCCTAATGAGTTTCTCAACCCTCCCCTCAGTAATTCATCTAAAGAGGAAAATGGGATGTCATGGAGCAACAACTGTAGTATACAAGCTTCTGCTCATCAAAGACAATTCCATTCATTCTCTTCTCATGCTATGTGAGTATGCGGTATGTGTGAGGGGGCAGGGGGTGGATTGAGTAAATTAATCAAATTAACCCTCCTAGCTAAAATAAGTGGTAAAAGGCTATGCTCTTATACCTTGAATCAAATCAATCAAAGGCATTGAGGGGGAGCTGGAAAGTACACTGCTCAGGGAAAGCATTTGGATTGGCAGAAGGAACCTGCTCACATCCTAGGCATCATGTATAAACCATCAAGACTGTTTGGTCCAACATATGTTGGAAGTTAGGTGAACATCTGGTAGTAGAGAGAACCATCTCTGAAAAGGTATCACATAGGACTAAAGGGAGGAAATCTCCAAGAATGTTACTTTGTCTCCCTTCCTCTCACCTCATCCTACCTGGTCAGAGGAAGAGTTTTCCAACTTAGATAATGTCTGATGGCCTGGCTCATGTATTTTAGCATCCCTGAAAGGAGGAAGGGGTAGTGGCTGCACTGGGAGCCAAGGACAAATTATATTGAATATCATTTTAGGACTGTACAAAATGTCCTGCAGAAGAAGGGAGGGCAAATGGGAGGAGGGGGTAATTACAAGTAAACACCTTTGAGGAGGAACAGGGTCAAAAGAGAGAATAGAATAAATTGAGGGCAGGACAGGATAGAGGGAAATATAGCTAGTCTGTCACAACCTGACTGTTACAGAAGTGTTTTTCATGACTGCGCATGTGTAACATGTATCCAAAAGCATGTCTTCCCATATTCTTCTTAGAGACTTTGGATGCAGGAACTTTGCCTTTGTTGTCTTCTTCTAGCTGTATGTTTTGATCTTCCTTGCTATCAGGGATGGAAGAAAATGCCTCTTCACCTAGAAAGTAAGAAGCTATAGTCTGTTTCTTTTTACCTCGTTTGCTCATTTTCCTGGCCAATGGCTTGACTTTTGAGGTCTGTTAAGTAAAGGGCTCTAGAATCAGCCTCTGCTTCAGCAGTGGCTGCAGCTACTTTGGGGTTGGGACTAGGACTGGGCTGGGGACTGAACCATGCTCCCCTCTCAGCCAGGTAAGAGACCCTTCCCACTGACCTTTGAAGCTGTGAAAGAGAAGTCAAGAATCCACAGCAGCCGAGAGACACTCAGTCCCCTGAGGCCTGCTCCTGCTCAGTTTCAGCTGGAGAACAGAACTCCTCCCCAAGTCTGGGGCAATAGACCCTTCCCATTGACCTTCTAGATTGTCTTGGGATGGAAATTTGCTTCAGTCTGTCATTTTGTGGCTTCTACTGCTCTAGAATTCTATTTCACCATATTTTCTGCATGCCTGCTTAATGGGATGGATGGGGAGGGAGGAAAAGAGAGAAGTTGGAACTTAAAATTTTAAAAATGAACGTTAAAAATTTTTACATGAACTTGGAAAAAAACATGCAGGCAATGGGTTATAGAAATCTATCTTGCCCTATAGGGGTATAGAGGGACAGGGCATAAGAGAAGAGGGTTGTGATAGAAGGGAGGGGAGATTGGGGAATGGGGTAATCAGAATGCATGCTGTCTTGGGGCAAGTGGAGGAGAGAGATAGAGAGAAAATGTGCAACTCAAAATCTTGTGGAAATGAATGTTGAAAACTAAAAATAAAAAAAATGATTAAAAAATAGAAAAAAAAATGTCCTGCAGAAAACTCTACCATTCCCAAGGGGAACATCTGGAAGAGTCCAGCAGAGACCACAGGGAGTGTGAAGGCACCTCTTTGCCACATGGGACCCCTAAGCTTGAGCCCATTTTCTCCTGTATGAAATGATGGGAGAATGTGATAAACTTTAAAGGAATTTTTTTTATGCCTGATGTTTTAATCCTAATGACTGTAACTAACATACTATGTTAGTATTACCTTAGTAATTACCCCTTCCTAAGAGCTACTTTGGTCTGACTGAATGATGTTATCCCCACCATCACACATAGGTGGGGGGATAATGAGGGTTGTTACTATAGTATTAGAAAGGATACCCCCAAACTCCTGAAAATTAGTTTTAAAATCCTGGGGGCTTTGAGCAGTAAAACACTGGGTTCTTTGCCTGTGCTGGGAGGAGTTAGAACAACAGCTCCCCACTGTGCTGTACATACACTTCCACAGGAGTGTTTTTTCTTGCCTGATACTTAAGCACACTTTTTCTGAGGCCTTAGTTCCCTGCCATTTTGTGAAAGAAAGATAATTCTGGGGTCCAAAGGGCACAAACTCTGGCATGGCCTCCCCAACTAGATACAGAACAGGCTATGCTGCCCTGTCTCAGGATCAGTTCCACTATCTGTCAAACACCTTTGCCAAGAAATTGGCCACATGTCAATGAATTCAGGCCTGAGTAATATATAGTTGATGTACTTACACCCTAAGGAGTCATGATCTGGATCAGCAAAGAATGAAGCATCTACTCTGGCAAAATATTGGATTCTGGAAGTATGAAGATAGTGAAGTAGCGAAAGGAAGAGAGAACATTCTGAGGACTAGTGGTTGTATCAATATTTGAAAAAATGGTCAAGAGGTTTCTGACCAACAAGGATCCAGAGCTGAAGCAGTCAACTTCCACTCAGAAGCTGGAATCAACCCTTGATTTGGAGTTGGCAAATCTGAATTGGCATTCTGCTCTCCTGCCTGGCACTTGTCTAGTTTAGGGCAAGTTCTTTCATTTTTCTAGGTCCTAGAGTCCTCATTTAAGGAGTTGCATGAGGGAGCCTCCAAAGTCCCTCCCAGGTCTAAATCTAGGAACCAATTATGCCTCAACCACAAATGTCCTGGCACCTGTTGGATGTGAGAATACATGGAAATTCCCTGACAGATAGGATACTCATGTGACAGGTTAAAACAGTATCAACCACAATGAAAACACTATTGTCTACCAACTGACTATGCAAATAAATAGTTTCCCCAGGAACAAAATAAGCCTTGCCTACTTACACAAGGAATCTGGAATTCTGGGTCTTAGGGTACCATGCTGGGAATGAGAGAACTTGATGCCATGGAGGAGCCAAGTTTTAGAACATCAGCAGTTGTAGTTGGTGCTAGCATCTCTAGCCTCCTTTTTCTTGTCTTATTCTTTCAGTCCTCCAGTCTGCCAATATGATCATCCATGTGTGTATTACCTCCAGCAACAAAGATGTCAACCTATCCATACCTGTCCATGTGGGGTAGTCTTTGCCCATGACCTCCCATCAGTCTTCAATGGGCAGAAGGCAGTGCCCAAAGGGGAGGTCTATCCAATGTTCTAGGGGTCAGTCTCTAATTCTCTTGGACTGTAAAACTGATCTGTAATTTATAATTTAGCCTCTTGTGGATGGGGCAAGGAAACAGTAATCAAATAAAAAATCTCCTATCCTTGTTACTTGACACACAGCAAACAATGCAAGTAGTGGATCATAGATAGTACTATGTTTGGAGTGCCTTATTTCCACATCCTGCTGATCTGAGAAGCAGGAAGGGAAATGCGTCACCCCTCTTTCAGTGATATGTTCATAATAGTTCAAGTACCCTCAAAGCTGACCGAAGGAGAAATCTCTGTGAACAGAACTAGGTTTGTGCTGGGAAAAATCAGGTGCTCTCCCTTTCTGGTGCCAGAGGTGTTGAGGCAGCCAACAAAATGCCAGGCAGCAGCAAGAATTACAAGAGCTGCAACAATATCACAAGAGTGTTCACAGCAATGACAATGGTAGCACCAAAAAAGACAACAATGGGAGAAACAAGAACTGCCATATGGACAACCATGGGACCATCCACCCCAGCCCAGCAGCAGCAGCAGCAGCCACAGGAACAGCAATCCCAGAAGCAACAGCAGCAGCTGAAAGAGCCAAAACTCCCATCACAGCAGAACCAAGCGACTGAAGCTGTCATCTCCAAATGATACTGAATGAAACTTGTTGAGATTATAGAGATCTGACATCTGTGACCCTGTGGGAGAACAAAAAGGTCCACCACCTCTCTTTCACTCTGCCCACTACTACTGTCCTAGCAAGGATGCTTTCAGTGAGCCTACAGAGGTTAAACATTCACCATAATCATCACCATCACCAGCATATATTACGCTCTAAGTTTTACAAAGCTCTTTACAAGTATCTCATTTGAGCTGCCTGATAACCCTAGAAAGTAGGCAGTGGTGTTACTGTCATCTTATAGATGAGGAAACTGAGGCAGCCAGAGGTCAAATGACTTGCCCAGGGTCACACAGACGTTAAATGTCTGAGGGAAGATTTGAAATCAGGTGGTCTTCCTTCCAGGTCCAGTACTCTAGCTAACTCACCTAGCTAACTCAATAAATAAATATTTATTAAATATCTCTCACCTAGTCATCTTATCTATTTGTAAAAATGTCTATTTCTTCCATTTGTGCAATAATCCCTAGAATATTAAATATAAAGGAAAAGCAGGTGAGAGATGTCCTCAGAATGTGGGGCCATGTCTACCTGAACTCCATCAAGGCAAAGAAAATTGAGTGAGATGATAACAAAAAAAATAATTCAGAAAATATTTCCTAAGCCCCTATTCTGGGTATTACTGTGGGATATTAAAAAATGTTCCTGATTTCTTAGAACTTAAAGCCTACATAGCCCATGTGGCCCAATATCATGCCATATTCTGTGAGCTTCACTCTCAGTGTTACTCTAATTTTCTCTCTCAAGACTCACTTATTTTTCAGTGACTGAGTCCTTGGTCTCAAGAATATAATCTCCCTGAGAGCAGAACCATTCCACTGACTTGGGATTCAGTTTCTCCATCAATGAAAGGGAGCCATGGCCTCTGAGTTCCTTTCTGCTTTCTAGTTTCATGATCTAATGAGCTTAAACACCGAGTCAGTTTTGCAAACTTAAAAGGAAATCACTTGTACTGAAGCTAATGCCACCTGCTCTCTCCCATCTGGAAGGAATGGTCCCCACTGGAGTTCCCTCATCCTAAAGAGACTGGACTTGAGGACTGGTGCCTCCTACTTCTGCCTGAGGGAGGCAGGTGAGCAATGGGACAGGAAACAGAGAGATCAAGAGTTAGGCTTGCCCTTGGCTTCCCCAGCCTTCATTATAGCATGACTCTTCCCAGCAAAGCTGGAAGAAAACAAAGTCACAGACCCTCTGAGCTTCATCCAAACTTCAGTTATGTTTCTGAATTTCTGGTTAGAGACATAATATATTAATGCTCTGCCACTTTTATTGTGTTCCCTTTAAAATTTATATTAAGTAGATTGCTACATTATGGTAATGTACTAAATTACCTAAAGCAAAGTAATATGGTGATTAACTAGCCATAAACATTGGTTTATAGTCAGTTTGTAAAGTATTTCAATGATTAACATTATACATTTCCATATCAGTTGGAAACTGCAGGATGAAATATCTGTGGATTGACTCAGGGCTATTAAGAATAATGAAACAGTGGTATAACTTGGGATCTAGTTACATTTCTGCAAGTAAACTTGGTTTTATATCTGCTTGCCAAGTGCCTGCAAAAGTCTTTAAAAAGAAATGCCCTGGGCTCTCTACATTTGTCCAGAAAAAGGAATGCCATTCACGTTGCTATATATGGGAGTGATATGGCAAAGGAAACTGACCCAGTGCTTGCTGTGTTTCTTCCTGAAGTTCTGTGTAATGTGTCCATCAAGGGCTAGCTTGGATACACATTCATTCATTTGCCATTTCCATAGAATGCTAGCTCTCTGAGGGCAGGAATGGATTTAGTCTTTTTTTTGTCAGTGCCTAGCACAGTGCCTGACATTTGGTTATCATTCGATTGTTTGAGTTTGACTCTTTATGACCCCATTTGGGGTATCCTTAGCACAGACACTGTAGTGGTTTATCATTTTTTTCTCCAGCTCATAGTACAGATAAGAAAACTGAAGCAAACAAGGTGAAGTGACTTGCCCAGGGTCACACAGCTAGCAAGTGTCTGAAGTCAGATTTGAACTCAGATCCTCTTTACTCTAGACCTGTTCCTCTATCCACTGTATCACTCAACTGTCCCTGTCAATCACATATTAGGCACTAAATAAATATGCAATTATTGATTGGTTGGTTTTGGTAATGTGTGGTACAGTGAAGTAAGCACTGAATTTAGAAGGAAAAAACTTGGTTTCAAATCTCAGGCTTACCACTTCACACTTGCCTAACTCAATAGAACATTAACCAATCTAACTCTCAGTTTCTTTCCCTGTAAAAGTCATGGAGTTAGCTTAAATGACCTCTGAGATCTTTCCAGCTCTAAGCATGCAATGCCATGAGCCTGTGGCATCAGTCAGTGTAATCAAGGAGTTGGATTCTTGACCAGGCACCCATGCTGATCTCCTCATTTTTCATAGAGGGCCCCAGCTCCACCGTGCTATCATTTACAAAATCAGATACCTTAGTCTGTGTTTGGAGGAGTTTTCTGGGATTGTGAACATTGTAGGATATTAAAAAGAACATTTAGTTTATCTCTTTCTTGACCTAAAAACTGCCATAGGTATAGAAAGAATAAATGTGGACACATTGCCTCACACTACCTGGGCTGGTGTGGTCCATACCAATTGAGAAACTCATGGAACTGGGCCGAGAAAGGGCCTGGAATGTCCTGGGCAGGTCTCCACCTAAGCCATCTGCCATAGTTGGCTGCCCTGACCTAGAGAACAAGGATTTTGTGTATTTTTGGACAGTGTGTCAGCTATCTCATCACCACCACTCTGATTTCTAGAGACAGTCTTTTGCAAGAAGTTAGAGAGTTTATACAATATGTTTAATATGATTGTACATATATAGTCAAAATTAGATTGCACACCATCTTGAGAAGGGGGAGCAGAGAAAGGGGGAGAAAATTTAGAACCCAAAAGTGAATGTTGAAAACTGAAGGCAAATAACCTCCTGGCTTCCTGGGTCATCAGTCTCCCTGGCAGGCAACATGAAGGCTGAAGGAAACGCCCATACTCTTCATCAACAATTCACAGAAACCATAGGGAATGGAGGAGAGGGGTCAGAATCAGCCACATTCTCAAAGATCCCTGATTTTCAAGATACTAACAACAATAATTGATGATGATGATGATGATGGCGTGTCTTTTATGGCATTTTGAGCTTGGCAACGTGTTTTACATGTCTCAGTTAATCTTCACAATTACCTTGTGATATAGATGATATCGTGGTCATTTTATACTGGAGGTAACAGACTGAAGAAAGATAAGCAACTTGTCTAGGGTCACAAAGCTAGTATGAGTCTGAGGCTGGATTTGAACCCAGATCTTCCTAACTCCAGGTTTAGTGATCCATCCACTGAACCACCCAGTTATCCCCAAGTAACTTTTAAAGCAGGGGCTTATAAATTCCTTAATTTTCCTTCCAAAATAGATAGAAATCTGGAATAAAGGTGTTTGCCATGACATTCTACTTGTTGGTCTACATTCTTCAACATGGGACATTGAGATGCGTGTTCAGGCTAGAGTCGTTAGTACCATTAGCTCTTCCACATGAGCAACACCCATTTAAATAACAAGTTTTCTTCATCTGCCTTTGTCAGCAGGAGGTGGGCTGTTTGCTCAGATGCAGAGGTGATGATGCCACCAAGGGAAAAGGCAGAGTAGGCAAGTTGTGAGAGAAGAGGAAGGAAGCCTTGAGGGCTAGCCTCTTTCCTGATCTGAAAATATGTAGAGGACAGATATAAAGCAGACACAGAGCAGATTCCATGGCTGGTTCTCTGGACTGGCCCTTGTGAACATAACCCTTAGTGTGTGGTCAAGAAGGAAAGCAAGAGTGTCAAGGGTGGTATCTGTAAGCATGACTCTCATGAGTCTCCTTTCCTACTGAAAGGGGGTGCACGTTAACTATTCTTTATTCCTCTGTGTTATGTGTGGCCCTAGGACAATCTAACACACTGGGCTGTGCTATAAACTGTTTGAGGTATTAAGCAGAGAAACTACAAAGGGTGTGGGTAGTGATTTCTCCATGTCACAAAGTGACTGATATAGCAATCTGAAATGCACCTTCCAAGTCCATCCCTTTTTCTCTCAGGATTGCTTATGTTTGCAAGCTCTGGTCATGAGACCCTGGAAGTGGGGGCCATTTGGAAAAGTGGACAAGAAACACAATCACAGGGGAGCGGAGAAAAGATGGCAGAGTAGAAAGACAAACATACATGGCTCTCCTCACACAGTCCATAAAATACCTGTAGAGAGGGACTCTCAACAAATTTTGGAGCAGTAGAAGTGGAGAACAACAGAGTGGAAGAGATTTCCAACCCAGGGTGACCTGAGGAAACATTGATTGCATGGAACACAAAGTGGAGCCTAGCCTAGCCTTGGACATGTATGCGCCCACAGCTCTGGGAGAATGACACCTTGGGGGCAGAATCTCCCGTGGCAACAGCAGCAGTCCGCAGATCCCCCAACCCACAGGTGCCAAAGGTCAGTGACAGGATTTTTTCAGCTGCCCAGGAAGGGAGAAGGGCCTTCCCATAGCTACAGCCTCAGGCAGCGGCCCACAGAGGCCACATCGGAAGGACAGCAGCAGTTCCCACAGCAGCCCTACAGCCACCCGCACCCATTGTTGGATCATAAAACCCCTGGGGGCACAGAGAAGTCCATGCTTACCTCAGCCCTGCGTAGAGGCCCCGAAAGAGCTGGTCTTTATCTCACACTGAATGGCAGCCCTGCCCATCCAGCTTATCTGAAAATATCCCCAAGGCTGACTTGGTGGAACTGGAGGCCAGGTGCCTGTGGAGAGGTAACTGCTAAGATTCTGGGCACACAAATCTCTCTCTCCTCCCAGATCAGTACATGCTTGACTGTGCCACCTTGGAGGAACTGAGATCTTACAGATTCTAAGAGTATATCCTACTCTTGACAAAGGACCTAAAAGTCAAGTAACTGGTTGGGAAAATGCCCAAAAAAGGAAAAAAAAATAAGACTATAGAAGGTTACTTTCTTGGTGAACAGAGGAAGAACAATGCTTACCATAAGGGAAAGACATAAAAGTCAAGGCTTCTGTATCCCAAACCTCCAAAATAAATATTCAATGGTCTCAGGTCAGGGAGGGACTCAAAAAGGATTTTGAGAATCAAGTAAGAGAGGTGGAGGAAAAACTGGATAGAGCAATGAGAGAGATGCAAGAAAAGCATGAAAAGTCTCCTTACTAAAGGAGACCCAAAAAAATGCTAAAGAAAATAACACCTTTAAAAATGGACTAACTCAATTGGCAAAAGAATTTCAAAAATCCAATGAGGAGAAGAATACTTTAAAAAGCAGAATTAGCCAAATGGAAAAGGAGGTTCAAAAGTTCACTGAAGAAAATAGTTCTTTAAAAATTAGAATGGAACAGAAGGAGGTTATTGACTTCATGAGAAACCAAGAAATCACAAAACAAAACCAAAAGAATGAAAAAATGGAAGATAATGTGAAATATTTCATGGGAAAAACAACTGACCTGGAAAATAGATCCAGGAGAGACAATATAAAAATTATGACACTACCTGAAAGCCATAATCAAAAAAAGAGCTTAGATATAATCTTTCATGAAATTATCAAGGAAAAGTGCCCTGATATTCTAGATCCAGAGGGCAAAATAAGTATTCAAGGAATCCACCAATCACCACCTGAAAGAGATCCAAAAAGAGAAACTCCTAGGAACATTGTGGCCAAATTCCAGAGTTCCCAGGACAAGGAGAAAATATTGCAAGCAGCTAGAAAGAAACAATTCCAGTATTGTGGAAATACAATCAGGATAACACAAGATCTAGCAGCTTTTACATCAAGGGATCAAAGAGCATGGAATAGGATATTCCAGAAGTCAAAGGAACTAGGTCTAAAACCAATAATCACCTACCCAGAAAAACTGAGTGTAATACTTCAGGGGAAAAATGGTTTTTCAATGAAATAGAGGACTTTCAAGCATTCTCGACAAAAAAGATCAGAGCTGAAAAGAAAATTTGACCTTCAAACAAAAGAATCAAGAGAAACATGGAAAGGTAAACAGCAAAGAGAAATCATAAGGGACTTACTGAAGTTGAACTATTTACATTCCTACATGGAAAGACAGTATTTGTAACTCTTGAAGCCTTTCTCAGTATCTGGGTAGTTGGTGGGATTATACACACACACACACACACACTCACACACTCACACACATATACACACATAGAGAGTCAGAGAGCACAGTGAATTGAATAGGATGGGATTGATATCTTAAAAAAATAAAATCAAGTGATAAGAGCGATATATATTGGGAGAAGAAAGGGAGAAATGAAATGGGGCATATTATCTCTCATAAAAGAGGCAAGTAAATGACTTTTCAGTGGAGGGAAAAAGAGGGGAGGTGAAAGAAAAAAAACATGAGGCTTACTCTCATCACATTCGACTAAAGGAAGGAATAAAATGCACACTCATTTTAGTATGAAAACCCATCTCACAATACAAGGAAGTGGTGGAGAAGGAGATAGTCAGGAAGAGGGGGATGATGGAAAGGAGGGCAGTGGGAGGAGGGAGCAATTAGAAGTCAACACTTTTGGGGAGGGACAGGATCAGAAGAAAGAACAGAAGAAATGGGGGGCACAATAGGATGGAGGGAAATACAGTTAGTCTTACACAACACGACTATTATGGAAGTCATTTGCGAAACTTCACAGATATGGCCTATATTGAATTACTTGCCCTCCCAAAGGGAATAGATGGGCAGGGAGAGAGGAAAAGAAGTTGAAACTCAAAATTTTAAGAACAACTGCTGAGTATTGTTCTTGCAACTAAGAAATAACAGGTAATGGAATATAGAACAGTATCTTGCCCTACAAGACAAAAGAGAAGATGGGGATAAGGGAAGGGACGGATGTTAGAAGGGAGGGAAGATTGGTGATAGGGTGATTAGAATGCTCGGTGTTTTGGAGTGGGGGGAGGGGAGAAATGAGGAGAAAATTTGGAACCCAAAATCTTGTGGAAATGAATGTTGAAAACTTAAATAAATTTTAAAATGATAAAAAGAAGCAGATATAGTATGGTTTTAAATACATGTACATATCTATAGATAATGGTGATATTCTTTAGTAAAGAGTGAAGGAGGGAGAAAAAAATTAAAAGTGTACAGCATAAAATAAAAGAAAACAGAAGGAAGAACAGAAAAGTAAGGTAGCTTTGAAAACCATTAGTAGTATTTATTATGTAGTTTCTCATGATTTCATATTGAATTCTCTTTTTGTGTGTGCTGTGTACATGTGAGTCTAGTAGTCATATAAATTTTACAGTTCTTTGTATAGTTGAGATATGAAAAAAAGAAAAAGAAACACAATCACAGTGAACCCTTCCTTAGGTCACCACATGTTACATGTTGTTGGTAAGAGCTCACAATACAAACTACTCAGCTGAAGAATTGAAATGAATTAGAAGTCCATTCGAAAATGAACTGGATTTGGAATCAGGGGTCATGAGTGTGAAAATAGGCTCTGCTATGCAGACATGTATGACTGAATAGGTCACTTTCTCATTAGGTTTCAACTTCCCTATCAGTAAAATAGAGGGGCACCAAGCTTTCCTTTGGTTCTTAAATCTATTCTCTTTTCTCAACATTTATATCCATGTCTTTCTTCTTCTTCTTCTTCTTCTTCTTCTTCTTCTTCTTCTTCTTCTTCTTCTTCTTCTTCTTCTTCTTCTTCTTCTTCCTTCTTCTTCTTTTTCATCCTCTTCTTCTATTTCCACATTAATCATGTTGAGAAAGAAGAATCAGAACAAAAGAGGAAAACCATGAGAAAGACAGAAAACAAAAACAGAGAGAAAATAGTTTGCTTTCATCAACATTCAGACTCCATATTTCTTCATCTGGAAGAGGATAGTCTTTTCCATTACAAGTTTTTTGGAGTTGCCTCAGATCGTTGCATTGCTGGGAAGAGTTAAGTCTATCAGACTTGGTCATCACACAATGTTGCTGTTACTGTGTACAATGTTCTCCTGATTCTGCTCACTTCACTCTGCATCAGTTCATGTAAGTCTATCTAGGTTTTTCTGAACTTCACCTGCTCATTTCTTATAGCACAATAATATCCCCTCCATACCATTTCCACTGTGATCATCTCATGCCTTGGACTACATCCCTAAAACCATCCTCAGCTATGATTGGTGAGGTGTTTTCCCCCTTATTTGGACCCAATCTAAGACTCCATTGCATTTTCCAATCACTCTCTTTTCCACCTTTCACCCCCCCCCAATAGAATATAATCTTGAGGAAGAGACTGTCTTTCTTATTTATGTTTGTTTTCCAAGTGTCCAGCCCAGTGCCTGGGAGTTAGTAAGTGCTTAATAAATTCTTTTTTTTTTTTTTACATTTATCTATTTATCCAATGCATGTAACCTTGATATACTGCTTCTCTTTTCTGGGCTCAATTTCCATTTATGTAAATACTCACTTTAGAAGCATGTATACCAATATTGGAGCAATGCAAAAGAGATTGTTAATGGCTTCTGGGCAAGGATGGCTTTCAAATTCATGGAGCATTCCCTAATTTCTGTACCAAAAAATAAATAAAATGAACAGATTCTACTAGATGACCTCCAAGGTCTTTTCTAGTTCTAGAACTGTGACCCTACTACATTGGTGAAGTTGGAGAAATAACTTCCATTATCTGTCCCTCAAGTTTCTCATCTGTAACATGAAGGGGTTGGCTTGGATTACCTTCAAGTTGCCATTCAGGTCTATATGCCCCCTATCACTCTCTGCTGTAAATGTAAGCACACACACACATATGCATATGTGTATATATTATATACATGTATATATCTGTATATGCATGTGCATATGTGAACATACTATTTACATATGCCCTAAACACACAAATCTATAGAAGAAGACAGGAGGACTTGTCTAGCATATTTCTAGTTATATCCTGCCCCAGAGCACATGTGACCTCTCCTCCCTCTCCCCAGTTTTCTGCTGCCTTCCTTAGACTGCCTTATAATTAAAACTGGAAACCATTTACCAGTCTTCTGATATCCGGAAGGGCATAATGAGACAGATAGTTCTCAAAGGGACTTAAGGCTGACACTGGCATTCTTTGATTGTTGAGGTGGGGGATGCAAGAGGAAAACTCTGGGTTACACAAACTGAGAGTGGAGAGACCCATTAGGCAATCGGGCACACTAATATCTAGGACATTAAGTCTTAGCAATAGCTCTCCTGTGCTAACTATAATCTCACTATCTATGGGAAAAGAGAAATCTTCTGCATCATATAGATATATTTCCATTTTCAACTTTGCCAAGCAATTCCCCTCATGTGGAGGGAGGGGCCCTGCCTGGGGATTAATGACCAGCCGAAGGTAATGACTCCTGGCCTCGTACGAGGCCATCAACGATTCTCAGTTGGTTATTAATCCCCAGGAAACAAGCATCAATCTGTCAGGGCTGAGCCAGCATTTACTGCCAATGAGAGGGGCCAGCGATTGCCAGCAGCCTGTTGTTCCAAAGCAAGACCCCTCTAAAATGTACAGCCCGTCCCAAGGAAGTGGGCTTCCTGGGAAGTGGAGTCACACTGTCTGTCTATCACTTCATGCCCTGTGGCCCGTGACAGACATTACCCACTGCCTTCCCTTCTGGGTTAATGATCAGAGATCATCTTGGGAGGAACAGAAGTTTCTTGAAGACAGAGACTCCATACCCTCTTACATGGCCCCTTTCAATAAGACACAACAAATCTCAACTGTCTGATTTATCTGTTATCTCGCCTTACTCCTCAGACACACACCCAAAGAAAACAGGCAGTTAAAATACATCATTGCCAAGAAACCTGAGAGATAGCAAGATTCAGGAACTTTCCAAAAGTTGCTTTTAGTGGTAGATGGAACTAAAAACAGAATGACATGATACCTCCCATTTCTACAGCACCTTAAAATTTAGAAAGTGCTTTAGAAATATCTTGTTAGATCCTCACAATAACCTGGGCAGGGAGAAACTATTACTATCCCATTTTATGGATGAGGAAACCAAGGCAGATTTGCCTAGGGCCACCAAGCTAAGATGTGTTGGAGGACAGATCTTCCTGATCTCAGGTCCAGCACTCCAAAAACTGACCCACTTACCCTCTCTACCTTTCAGCTAACCGCTGTCTGGGACAAATGGTTTCCCAGAAAGATGGTTTATCTGAAAGGTAGGTCTCTCATTTCTAATTTAAAATGCAATTCATAGTTCCTATTTTTGATTACTTCGTTGACTAATAAACAGCCTCCCCCTCTCAGAAAATTATTAATTGCCCAGTCAACTATGTACCTCCTGGTGACTGTGGGTCATAGCACATACAGAGTTAGCCAGATTAAAAGTTGGAAGGACCTGGGTTCAGATCCATTCTATGACATATATAGTCTGTGTGACCATGTGCAAATCCCTTCCCCTTCAGCGCTCTAGAAAATACTCTAAGATGCTAAGCTTCTGAGAAAGTGTCAAACTTTATTAGGATGGAGATTCCCTAGACAGAGGTTTCCCCTTTCCCTACTCCCAAAAAAATCATAGGATTCATTCCTGTCCTCATTGTCAGGAGCTGGGAGAGTCATTGAGGAGGAAAAAGCCAAAACCAAAGTACAAAATTCTGCACTCAATGAACTTCCAGCCTAGCTAAAGGAGGGAATATGTATGCATGTATGTATGTGTGTGTATGTGTGTGTATATGTGTGTATGTATGTGTATTATGTATATATGTATGTATTATGCATGTGCACAACAAAGAAGAAAAGGTGAGTTGGTTCAGTAGAAGAACCATGGCCTCCACCAAGGTAAATATTAGTGTTTTCACTGAAGGCTTTACCTTTCTCTGCATGGGTTGCTTCCCTCTTAAGAGCACAGATGTTCTTGTATTTTTTTTTCCAAAGCAATTTGTGGATATCAAAGGAGATGGTTATTTTCTGTGGAATGTATTTTTTTCTTGAAGTTTTCAAAGGATCACCACAAATAGACTAATTAAAGCTTATTTTCCGTTAATAATTGAACTAAAACTCCCCGCTCAACCTTGCAAGTATGTTAAATGACTTGAGCAACGGACTTATTGTGGAGACACTATTTAGGGCTGACTTCAGTGTATGTAGAGGCAAAGGTTTGGGCTTCCAGTCTATGCAAGCTTTTATCAGAGCTCTCTCTCTCTCTCTCTCTCTCTCTCTCTCTCTCTCTCTCTCTCTCACACACACACACACACACACACTCTTTCTCTCCATATATAATATACATATCTATTATATATACACATACAGATGTGTATGACAAAGATGAGATGTGTGTATATGAGAGGGAGAGAGAGGAGAGAGGTGAGAGACAGAGAGAAGATGAAGATGGAGAGATAGATACTTGGTTTATGTGAAACTCAGATTCTTCTGCTGACTCATTTGCCCCAATAGTGCTAGCTCTCTCCTTTTCTATGCTGATGGACTTGGAAGAACACTGGACTAACTGAAGGAGGAGGGAGCTGGAGGACTCCGACACCATGGCTGAGTCACTGGCTCTCTCATGGACTCAGGTCAACTATAGAATGAAGAAGATGGACTTAATGTCTCTAAAATCTTGTTTAGTTCAATCTTTTTTTTCTGGCTGGATTAGTTACTTCTTTCAGTTTGGGAGGATCGTGATTTAAGGAACCTTCCTTCCTTCAGGGCATGGGTCAGCCCTATTTTGCGTGAGCCCCTCCCCCCTTGCAGTTGCCTTTTGTTTATTTGCGTTTGTTCTATTTGGGTTTATTGTGTTGTTTCAGTCATTTCTGACTCTTCATGGACCGATTTGGGGTTTGCTTGGCAAAGATACTAGGGGTTTGCCATTTCCTTGTCCAGCTCACTTTGCAGATGAGAGAACTGAAGCAAATGGTGAACTGACTTGCCCAGGATCACACAGATAGTGTGTGAGGTCCAATTTATACTCAGGTCTTCCGACTCCACGCCCAGTACTCTACCCATTGCATCAGGAAGCTTCCCCATTTATTTTCTTTCCTTCTATCCTATCCTACCTATCTATCATCTATCTATCTATCTATCTATCTATCTCTCTATCTCTATCTATGTACCTCTAACTAGAGATAGAGATGTATAAATATGTGTGTGTGTGTGTATACATTTGCTGAGCACCCCCTGTGTGCCCAGCACTGTGTTCACACTTAATTCCACAAACATAGCTTAAGCAACTAAAAGCAACACCAAATCTACTTTGAAGATCCTTAGAATCTACTAGAGAGGATCCCAGGACTATGGATTTAACTCCAGCAGAACAGAATGCTTATCTAGCACCACTTACCATTCTCATCTTACAGAGGTAGAAAATAATGTCCAGAGAGACTCATCTGTCCAAGGTACCTGTCTCCTGACCCCCCAAATCAGTGGAGGCTTGATAGATGCAGTGCATTAGAAGTCTTACTTTAAGGGAAGAAGAAAAGAATTCTGAGAGGAGGGAGAGCCCCAGGCACATGGGAACAGTGAGCATCATCATTACATGTGATGTCATTATGTCTGAAGGAGAGTGAGCCAGGACAAGATCAAGGGACAATCCCATGCACATAGTATGAGGAAGAAGAGCAAAGAAGACAATTAAATAGGGTAGGAATCTCATCTTGAAACTGAATGATAAAGGACCGAAATTTCAAGAGAAGGGATTTGCCTTCAAGCACAGCCTCTTCTTCGGGGTTCCACCAACATGTATGTGTATATATACACATATGTGCACATACATTACATATAGACATATATAGATAACTGAATTTCAATATAGTTGGTTTTTTATACTATGTTATGTATTTTATCTTATGAATTTAAAATTCTAACTATGAGAAGAGGGTAGCAGGCTCCACTTGATCCACAAAGGGGTCCTTGACACAAAAAAGGTACAAACCACCATCCTAAGCTTATAAATTGCATAGAAAGTTCTCGGCCTGTACTGGTAAAAGGTTTCCTCACCTGAGAATTTCCTCCATTAGTGAAATCGCAGGGGTTTTCCCTCTAACTAAAATCAAACAAACAAAACAAAAAAATGGTGACCTTGTCTTAAACTCTATCTGAGGTCCTGAGCTCTGTTACAGGCAGTATCATTTTCATGGATCACACTTTTTTCAAAGAAGCTACTTGAATAATAAACTAAGACTTCAATGAGCAGAGAAGTGGAGGTAATTCTACTTACCCTGTCTTAGGCAAATCTAGGGTAGAACAACTCCTGATAAGAAAACGCAGATAAAAGATGATCCTCCTCAACTGACATCCCCAAATCCCATCAGCAAAGGGAAGATGGCAGCAGTCTCCCTACTGGTGAAATTCACTTACCTCCCCCAGGTGAGGGCAGGTGAGAGGTTAACATGAGTATAACCCTGGAAAGGCTGGTCAAAGGCAGCTTAGCTCTCTAAAGAAGGTGGCCTTGTTCATGGAGCAACAAGGTCTATCCTTATGTATTAATTTCCTCATTGCTATAAATTTAATTACTTGAATCAAAGGGTTACTGAAGCCTAGGACAGGCCTCTGAGGCACTCTTGGAGGCAGAGATATCTGTGGTACTGGGGTCCAGAGTGTTCTTTATGTCACATCTGTTCAAGTGGTATCTCCCCAAATGGGAAGTCCATCTTCTCCCCATTCCCATCACCATTTCCTTGGGATTAATTGTCTTGCCTGTCTGTACTTTAAACATAATTTGTCTTTGTTCACCTGTATGCATTTTATCTCTGTCATGTGGGATGCAAGATCCTTTCATCATCAGAGTACCTGCACACATCAAGTGTTTCATAAATGCAAGATGACTGATGGAGTCTACAGAGACTTCATGTTCTCCATCTGGTAGGGGCCAAGTGCTTTGGTCTCAACTTCCCAACCTGTGGGTAAGGACTTCAGAATGCGAAAAGGATGTCTTAACTGTTTATAAAAATCAAACCAGCTACCATTGGCTGTTAGGTGACCATCACAGGCTGTCCCAAAAGATCACCTGACAGTGACTAAGCTCCCCAGAAGGGACCTTGTCGGCATCTCTTCCATCTCTTTGGATCCCTATTTTCCCTCAAGATCAGCTCAGTCTTCACACTCTTTCCTGGTCTTTTCAGCTGCTACCTCTCCCTCCAATTACTTTTAAAATTTTTGTATGTTTGTATGTGTACAAGTTCTCTCTCCCCTCGCAACTGAATGTATAGTCTTTGAGGCTAGGGACTGTATTTTTTTGATCATTGTATTCTTACCATCTGGCACAGTGTCAAGCACTTAGTAGGTCCTTAATGAATGCTCATTTATTGATTGACCGATTGATTGATGGCAAGTGATCCCTAAAATTCAAAGCAAGCTTCAATAGCCAAGAATGTCCTTAGGAAGTTTGGGCCAAGCTCCCAGTCAAACCTTGGGGAAGACATTCCCAATTTCCCAGTGTGACAACTCTGATGAGCACCAATCCAACCCAGAGATGGAGTGAAGACGATGCCCAAGGGAGCACAAAAGCAAATGCTTTTCTTAGGAGGAAGCTAATAAAACACTCTTCTTAAAGTTGGACGAGGAATGGAGGAAGGGGGCAACCGTAAACCTTACCCAGCTGAATCTTAACTCCCAGATTCTTATAGGAATCAGATAAGATAATGTAGGAAAAGTGCTTTACAAACTTAAAGTACCATATAAACTATTGTTAGTATTATTTAGCCAGCTTTTAGTATAGTCAGTAACAGCGTCATCTGAGTCCCTCCATTAGACTCAGTTTCTCTGGCTTGGAGCTGATACTGCCCTCTAGCTGCTGATCGCAATTTTATTTATATCAAAAAAGAAAAGGTAAGTCTCCCAGAAGGCTTTTCTAGTACTCACCTGATGCTTAAGGATGCTAGACCTGCTGGGAGGATGGGAAGCTTCTCTCCTGATCAGTCCCCCCCAACCAACTCACTCCAGAGATGTCAGCTCTCAGCTTTCTCTGTTTCTGACATTCAATATTTCAAATGGGAGGAAAATAATTATTTTCCATAGGATTGTCAATAATCAAGCTCCACAATCACAATGGAAACAAATTCCTTTCGCAGCGTCTCCGGCTTTCACATGTTTTTGCATAATGAAAGGGCTAATATAACATAACAAATCCTAAACTGTTTTCACAAGGAGTAGGGAAAAGATGTGTAAAAGGATGCTCCGTCTTGCTGCCTTCTGTTCACAATGTATCGAAATACAACAAATGGTGCTCTTTCTCTTTCTGTCTGTTTCCCAATCTGTTTGGAGAGTAGCCACCCTCCCGAGCCAAAGCCACTATCTGACACTTCCTGACATCGTGAAAGCCTCCATCTGCCGATCACGGGGACCTGGACTTTTTAAAGACGCCTTGGCTTGATCTCTGAGGAAGCTTCCCTTGGAACACAGGGATCCCTTTCAGGGGAGCCTGGGGATTATCTAACAAAAGAGATCACGGCACAATCACGTTTTCATGAAATTCCATCTGAAAACGAGAAGGAAGTCTACAGGTCCCCTTTCTTTGCAGAAGTGAAAATGCTGGCTTGGCTTAGATTTTCATTTAGTTTCCACTCCCCTTCCCAGCTCCAAACACACACACACACACACACACACAAATACACACTTCAGACAGAGATATAGGCCAGATACAACCAAAATTTTAGCTGCATCTAGTTTTTTAACATTAGAAATTTAAACCATTTCTCCTTCATTGAGGGTGGATATTTTCAAAGATTGGGGAGGGAGGGGTGTGTGTGTGTGTGTGTGTGTGTGTGTGTGTGTGTGTGTGTGTATGTATGTGTGTGTGAAAGATAAGAAAAGAAAATTCATCAACTAATTTCCTAGACCTCAGAAAGACACACACACACACACACACACACACACACACACACAATTTGAAAACTGGAAGAAAACATTACAAATGAACAGCATTTATTACTCACCTACTAAGTGTCAGATAGTCCTGCCTTTGATCATGGGTTATCTAGGCCATCTCCCTCATTTTGCAGATCAGGAAACTAATGTAGGGACAAATTAAGAGACATATAGGGTCACCAAGTTAGTTAGTGTCTGAGGCAGGATTTAAAGACCGGCCTTCCTGACTGCACCCACAATGTTCTAACTACTACTCCAGAGAAGAGGCCACCCCAGCATCAGGAAGAACTGGGTTCAGATCTCACTGGGACCCATCCAGATTTTGTGGTTTTGTTCATATGACTTACTCTTTCAGTGCCTTAGACCACTCTAAAATTATTAGTGGTAGGATCAGTACAAATCTGGGCTAGGAGAGGCTATTTCCTGTCTGCTGGAGAAGTCCTTATAACAAGGAAATCCTGGTTGTTGTCCAGACCAGAGTGCTCTACCCTGAGGCCGGATACAGAGGCCAGACAGCCCTTGCTCTAGAGGAATCACACCTACAGGGGCTGTCACCACACTAAAGCCCACACCTGGATTCGCTGCCCCACAGCCTCTCCGGACTCCATAAATGGCTCTTTGAATCAGTGCCCTGGGACTAGAGGCAGAAGCCCTGGATTTAAACCTGGCCTCAATCATGTCTACTTGGATGACCTTGGTTAGTTATGGTGACAAGCAGCGTATATAAACCACCTTCCATGCGCAAAGTGTGTTACAGTTGTTACCGTCACAACAGCCCTGCATGGGGCGCCCATTTTACAGTTGGGAAAACTGAGGCAGGCCAGGTTTAACTGACTTGCTCACAGCTAGTAAATATCTGAGGCTGCACTTGAGCTCAGGCCTTCCTTCTTCCAGCCCATCATCCTTTCTGCTGGGCCACCTGGCTGCCATAGGTGCGTCCAAAGAGCATGGAACTGCGAGTCAAAGGGCCTCACGCCCATCCTGGTGACTTGGGACAAATGACTGAATATCTTTGGGCTCAGTGTCCTGATCTGATTGATGGGAGGGTTGTATTGATGGTTTCTTTGAAGTCAAGGATCCTATTATCCAAAGTCTTTTCAAATCCCGAGCGTCACCTATAAAATGGGGACAATCAGGCTTGGACCAGGCACCACACAGAACAGCTGGGACTGCACGAATGAGAGATGTTCCAAAGGGGGATTGTTCTGGACCAATCCCTAAACTGAGACAGGGTCACCCTTCAGCGTCTAATCTGATCCACTCCAAAGAGCCAAACCAGTCCCCAGGCAACAAATAGGAGATTCTGTCCAGTTTCCTCCATGGCACATGCCCCTGGGGCAAATGTCTCCGTGTGCCCCAGAAGTGGTCCCTTTGCTTTGCAGTCTGAGAAATGTGGGGCAGAGGGAAGAAGTCTGAAACAAAAATCAGAGCTCTCAGATGTTAGCAGCAGCCCCCTGAAGATTCTCACAAACCTGATATTCTGTGTTTAATTTTTTTCATTTTTTTGGAAAACAAAAGCAGACTGGCTTTCAAAGGAAGAAGCTAGAATGCTATAGAAGACCATAGGACTCCTAGGCAGAGTGATTTTGTTTACCAGCTATGTAACTATGGAGACTTCTCTTTGCCTTTCTATGCCTCAGTTTCCTCATGTGTAAAAGGAGGTAATGATACTGTCACTACCTTACAGAGTTATTGTTAGGAAAACACTTTGTAAACTAGAAAGGACTAGATAAAGATGGCAAGATGAACGTCAGCTCCCTTTGTAGCTTCATCCTAATAGACATATTAGCTTGTCACCGTGGAGTTAGTAACTCTGCCAATGCACATGTGAGCCAGGGCAGTTCTGTGTACAGTCTGCCCGTGGAGACTGGCTTTCAGTCTTGCTTTGGGCCATTACTGAATGAGTGACCTTAGGCAAGTCACTTATCTTAGAGCCTCTGTTTCCTTGCTTATAAAAGGCTGAGGATACTTGCACTAGTGCCTTGTAGGACCGTAGTGAGGAAATCACTTTTTAAACTTTAAAGCATTATCAAAACATGAACTATAATCATTTAGTTATTGGAATTAATGTTATTATTGCTATTTATTATAATATTTTTAACAATAATTTATTACAATAACTACTATCTATTATTAATATTGTCATTCTTTATGAAAACAGGTGTCAGCCACTGGATCCTGGGCAAGTCACTTGACACCTGATATTTCATCCCAAATAGGAACAGCCAGGGCTGCCACCACATTTTCACCAGCCTTACCTTCCACTGTTACCCAATTCCACATCCAACAGAGATGATTTGCCTCCACTGAGAATGTTGAAAACAAACCGAAAGCAATCCCACAAGGTCTGAGCAAGGAACCATCTTTGGTTTGGATATGTGAGATAAGGAAGACTTAGAAAGGACAAATAGAGGTAGGGGAGTGGGATTTGGGGAGAAGATTCACATTCAGAAGGGCCAGGACTCGGTCCTGGCCCCTAACTTGTTACTACTGTGAGGAAGTCATGACAGCCAGGTGGCGGGGCCAGTGGGACAGTTCTGGAGAAAACATTTTCTGCCAGGCTGGAATTAATTGCAGCCAAAGTATGGAAGTGAGAAAAAATTAGATTCCTGATTCATATCTATAAAGGTTAGTCTACAAGGCTAGAGGAAGTATGAGCTGGTTGGCCACTCCAGGTCTCTGCTTGCATTGGTTTTCCTCTGATGTGCAAGATCCTGAGGAAGATTCAGATACCAACTTATACTATGAGCTTTCTGAGCTCTTCTTGGGCACAGAGAGCCTTCAGAGCATTTGAAAGAAAGAGTCTCAATGACTCTGTCCTTGGCAACACCTTCAAGTACTCTCCCAGCAAGGCCTGAGTTGATGAGATGCTGTTGTGGGGTTAGAAGTACTGGATTTGAATGCTTCCACTAATCTTCATGAGCTCTGACCCTGGACGAGTCATCTGATTCCCATTTAGTTGAGGCAACTCTCTACGACTCTAAGTTGACTAGACAGTATAGACCTGCACTAATAAAGGAAGTTGCCTCACCTGGGAGCTCCTTATGCCCATGAACTTTGTCCTCACCATCATACCCAGTACCTAGCCCCTCAACCCCTGTAAGACCAATTGCTTTTCAGCTTCTCTGCTGTACAGGGGGAGCACCATTCTCTCTCTCCCAGGAGGTTCAAGTTCATGGATTTTTCAGGAGAGATCAGGTTTTTTTTTTTGGAGCCACACATTGCATCGAAAAATGAAAGCAGATCATAGAAATGCTGCTTTAGGGGGGCGGAGCCAAGATGGCGGAGTAGAAAGACTCACCTATGCTAGGTCCGAACCCACAGCCCATAGATTTCCTGTAAAAAGAACTCCTGACAAATTCTGGAGCAGTGGAAGCCGCGCAGCAACACAGTG
>CM053770.1:5263252-5326109 GCA_028658325.1 Potorous gilbertii | reverse complement strand
TTTGGAACCCAAAATCTTGTGAAAATGAATGTAAAAAGTTAAATAAATTTATTTAAAAAAAAAAAAAAAAAAAAAGAAAAATGAAAGCAGATTGCTTAAATTTAAAAAAATGAATAAATTATTCAGACCAGCTGTTTTGAGTTGGAAAGAACTTTTAAGTGTTGATTAAAACGTAATTTATTTTGTTTTCTCAAGAAACATATGGGACAAAAACCCACAAGACCATTGGTTGATCCCAAATGCTCTGAGGCACCCTCAGGTATGTGCATTTTCCTCAATATTTCCCAAAATAAATTAGCCATAAACCACCTGGGGTTGGATGAGAGCATCTAATAATCCCAACCTCCTCTCCTCTCCTCTTCTGTCTTCTTCTCTCCTCTCTTCTAGTGTTCTACCCAGGGGAAGGTAAATTCCATGGTCAAAAGCTGCCTTTTTTCCTCTGGCTACATTTCTTGCTCAAGGATCAAGCCTTAAACCCAATTTACTCTGGACCTAATAGACTGGACAACAAGTCCCCACCTACCTAATACAGAGTGGATGTAATAAGTAAACAGTTATTGTTTCTTTTTACCCAGGAACCGTAAGGGTCTTCCCCTCCCAGTTTGATTTATTTTTTATTAAAGAGGCCATCCCATGAGAAATTTGAAGCCTTTTCATTGAAGAAGTAAGATTATGAGAAGACCTAAGCCTGAAAGACCCGGGGTCTCCCATTGCATCCTGGGTCATTTCCAGTCATCCTGATAAATATCAGGCCACTGGACCTAGATGGTTCAGGGGAAGAAAGTGAGGTTGGTGACCTTACAAAGCCCCCCCTCACTCAAATAAAAGTCAACTGCAAGTCATGTCATCAACTGGATGGCATGGTCCTCTTCAAAAATGAAGGACAAACACAACAACAAGCACCCTGAGGAACTGGAGGCATGGTGCATTCTTAAAGGACAGGAGGAATCAGGAGAATTTAGAAGCAAAGTAGAGTAAATCGCCTCATCTTTGTCTTCTAGGATCACAGAATGTCTAAGCTGGATGAGACCTCAGTGGCTATCACTGAGAGGTCAGCCCAGCCCTGGACACCTGAGACCTAAGAGTGACATGGTATACAGGCAGAGTTGGGTGACCTGTGTTTGAATCCTGCACATGGAGGTTCTTGTACAACTCACTTCACATCATTAGGCCTCATGATCCTTATCACTAAAATGAGGGGAGAGATGGTCTAATACTCCCAGAAAACCCTCGGTGCTCAGCCTGCAATATGAAACACCAGTAGCCATGACTGTTCCTTATAAGCTATCTCAGGAACTCTGTGCATTTTTAAGTGAATGAAAGATGAAAAGCAAAATTGGTTTCATTTTATAATTCTCTCCTTTTCTCCCCTAATCTTTATCGATCCATTGCACACAATGAGTGAACTCAGTGTACTATATGTGCCAACGAGGCAGGCTGTTTCCCACAGAGATGCCCCTCAGAGGGCACATTCCTCTTCCCAATGTGTTCCTGGAAGGAAGGGACAATGCAAACATCTCTTCACCCCTGCCCAGCCTGGCTTTCTCCTTAGTGGGAACTCAAGTAGAAGCTATGACAGAGAGTGCTGATAATTCAAATAATCCCAGCTGTGCAGCCAACAAAGAGAAGCAGGGAAAGGAAGAGGGGAAAAAGCACACATTATTCCTAGAGAACCCAGCACAAGAAGCCATAAAGGTGGCAGGAAACTTGTTGGTGAAGAGTTGAGACATCCCAGCTGAGTCAGGCAGAGGCCCCGGAACATGAAGAAAGGAAAAGGGCTGTGAGGCCTGTGGGGAAAGTAGATCCCAGGCTGTTGTGGGGCAGGCTGCCCAGGCTGACCACAGTCACATGCGTCAGCCCTCCAGAGCAGGTGTGGTTTTCTTCAGAAAACCTAAACATAACACAGTCTGAGGACAAAGTGGACTCAAGGTTAGAAAAAAATCCAACAAAGCAATTCAGTTCAGCAAACATTTATTTATCTATGCCCCCAAGGAGGCACTTAGAAGGGAAGAAGCTTCCTGAGACCAGGATAATACCAGCCACTCACAGCTCTATGATCCTGGGAATGCGACACGACAGCTAACACAAAACAACCTTGTGAAGTGACAAATGGGGCCACTATTATACCATACTGTCTCTTGCTTATTTAGTTATTTTTCGGTCATGTCCTATTTGGGGTTTTCTTGGTAAATGTGCTAGAGTGGTTTGCCATTTCCTTCTCCAGCTCATTTTACAGGTGAGGAAACTGAGGCAAATAGGGCAAAATGATTTACCCAGGATCAAACAGCTACTGTGTCTATGGGTAGATTTGAATTCAGGTCTTCCTGACTGCAGGCAGGCCAGGGACTCTATCCACTGCACCCCATAGCCACCCCATCCCTTGTAACTAAAAAGGAAACAAAGGTTCAAAAAAATTAAGCAATTTGCCCAGTCTCACCCAGTCCCCATCTGACTGTATTCAATGATCCCTCTCCAGCATGCCTGACTATCTCTGATCATCTAGTGGGTGAACCAGGATAGGGACACTGAGAGATAAACACACAAAGTAGGCTGTGTATAGGGGGTACCTGGGTGGCACAGAAAATAAAGTACTAGGCCTGGAGTCAAGGAGACTCTGTGAGTTCGAATCCAGCCCCTGACACAAACTAGCTGTGCAACCCTGAGCAGTCAACCACCCCCTGTTTACCTTAGTTTCTTCATCTGTAAAATGAGCTGGAGAAGAAAATGGCAAACCACTCCAGTGTCTTTGCAAAGAAAATACCAAATGGGGTCATAAAGAGTTGTATGACTGAAAAAAATGACTGAAATTCTTCTTCTTTGAGTATGTAAGAGACACATGTGCTTTCCATGTTCAAAGGAAGGAGATGTCATTTCTCCCACATGTATTGGAGAAAAGGGGGTGCTTACAGAATATTCAGGACCACTGTTTAATGATGGCGTGGCAACGAAAGCTATGATGGAGAGATGAGCTTCTCAATTCCCTCTTTCTTTTTTCTTTTCTTTTCTCTACCAATTAGAACGTTACTTGGCCAAAAAAGGGAAAGAAAATGGTCCAAAAGGTATAGAGACCCAAGAAGATAAGTAAGAAGGTCATGGGGGACCTGGCTTCCTTTGGGAGGACTTCGAGTCCCTTCATCCAGATGAAAGACACCAACAGATATGAGAAGAATGGGCAGATGTGATCCATGGGCCACATCCAGTGACCAAGAAAAACCATGGAAAAGGGGAACAAGAGGGCTGCAAAGGGGCCAATGGTGTCCCAGTTTTCAAAAAGGGAAGAGAATAGAATCTTCAAATGCTAGAACTATCACTTAGAATTCAATTCCTGGCAGAATTCTCAAACACCATTTTAAAGAAACTGCTAATGAAGATCTAGAAGAGGAAAAGTATGAGAAAGATACTGCTGATGAAGACTTAGAAAGGGGAATGTGCTCTCACAGAACCAATACAGTTCCACTAGGCAGAGGTTCGATCACACCAAAATTACTTCCTGTTTCAACAGAGTAAGGAAATGCTGTAGATTAAATTTACCTGAATTTCAGAAAAACACTGGATAAAATCATCTTATGCTACTATTTTGAGGGAAAAGAAAGGAATGCAGATTAGTCAATAGTGGTCAAAGGATGAGACAAAGTATTGATATTTCAGTCTCAATTAGGAAAGTCTCTGGTGGAGTGTCCCAGAGATCTGCATTTGGGTTTCTCTTCTTTCATATATTTATTGTTAACTTGAATAAAGGTTTAGAAGGAATGCTGGTAAAATCTGAAGCTGAGCTAAATCTAGAAGTGGTAGCCTCTTTTTATGTGTGATACAGTCAGTATCCTAAAAGATATTGATATGCTAGAATATTAAAATAAACCCTAAAATAATGTAACATTGAACATGGATGAATGAGAGACGGGAGATGGCTAAAAATAACCAAGTTCACAAGGAAAGGATGGGAGCAGACCAAAACTAGGCAGCAGTATTTCTGAGAAAGAATTGGGAGGGTTAATGGATTGCTAGCTAGCTCAGCAGAAGCCAATAGTGGCTATCTTAAACTGTGTTAAGAGAAAGCTACATTTGGAATAGTGAGAATTCTACTGCACACTTCCCTGATCAGACCTCAGGTTACTGGCCTCAGCCCTGAACTCCACATTTTAGGAAGGGCATTGATGCACTGGAGAAAAACCAGAGGAAGGCAATAACAACATTGAAGGATTTTTACTTCATTCTATATAGATACTGGTTTAAGGAAGTGTAATAGTTTAGCTCGAAGAAGAGAAAAGTCAGTGTGGATATAAAAGTTGTGCTCTAGTTTTTGAAAGGTTGCAAGATATATTAGAGATGCAAGCCTTGGTGGCTGATTGAAAAAGGAAGTCAATAGCCGTTGAAGTTTTGAGCCCAACTATCTGAGATCATCATGGTGCCATCAAAAGAAATGGAGAATCTGAGAAAAGGGAGTTTGGGGAGCAGTCTGTACAGCCTGCTGTCATGGAAATGATAGGAATCAAGGGTTGAGATCTCCAGTGACTAAAGACAAAAATGTGGAGAGTGGGGTTGGGGCTATCACAGATGAGACCCAAAGGAAAGAAGAGAAAGGGATTGACTGAAAAGAATGGAGCATCAGGAGAGAGAGGGGTCTTATTGAAGCCAAAGTAGGAGCTGGTATTAAGGAGAGGAGGAGGAGTAATATCCAAGCTCTAATAGCTTAGACTGCAGCAGAAACCTTTGGACTGGTCATTAAGAAGTCATTGTTAACTCTCAAAAAATACATTTCCAATTGGCTCATGGAGATCATAGTCAGACATAGGAGGTTTAGGAATAAAGGACTGGTGAGGAAATAATGGTAGCAATGAATGAGAACAAAGAGAATTCTAGCTTGAAGGAGTAGAAATATCAAAGGATGCCATCATGTATGTGTTTGTTTTTAAGGAAGAGGAGATCCTGAAAAGAAGGAAATTAGAAGCAGATAGAAGAAGAGAGAGAAAAAAGGGAAAAGGAGAAAGGTCAGAAGGAAGGGAGAAGTAGAAAGAAAGAGGGAGAAAGAGACAGAGAGAGATAAAGAGAGAAAAAGAGAGGGAGGGAGAGGGAGAGACAGGGACAGATAGAGAGAGATACAGAGAGGTGGAGGTGGGAGAATCATGTATGACACAAGGTCCAAGAGGAGGTTAAAGGGTACAAAAGAAGTAGAGAGATTAGTTTGCCAAGCACTATGGGCCAAGACATCATCCTTCCAGATATCCTAGCTCACAACTTCAAAGTCATCCATTATTCTTCAGAAATTGCTTTCAGGAGATGATGAGCTTGAGCTTGAGCTAAATCCTGAAGGGAGACAGAGATCCCACAAGATAGCAGTGAAGAGGGAGATTATTTCATGCCTGGAGAACCGACCTTCTGTGTATGGGAGAGAGCAAAGAGGGGGCTAAGTCTGAAGCACTGAAGAGGAGTCATTTAATGTCAGCCTAGAAATGCTAGGGGGAGTCATACTCTAAATTCCAGACATGTTTATACTTTAACATTGAGGCAATATACAGCTGTCTTATTGGACTGACATGATAATCCGTTCCTTCTTGGAATGTTACTTTGGCAGTTGTCTGGAGAATGGAGTGGAGAGTAGAGGGTCTCAAGGTGGGAAATCAGTTAGAAGGCTATGGCAATAGTCCAAGTCAGAAGTAATGGGTGACTGAATTAGTATGGATAGGGAGAAAGGAATGGATGTAAGGGCTATCATGGAGACAGAAAAAATCATGACCTTACAAATGGTGGAGGAGTGAAGGAGGAACAATTGTTTTGTAATAGAAAAACCACTAGCTTTGGTGTCAGAGGACCTAGGATGGCACTCCAGCTCTGCCACTGACTAGTTGTGACCGTAGACAAATGATTTAGTATATTTGGGAAAATACTCTTAGGAAAAAGAGAGGGTTTCACTAGATGATATCTAAGACTACTTCTAGATCTAAGTATGATCATATGGTCCCTCTTCCCTCCTGCCTCGCTTGGTCATGAGACTGACTTCTCATTACATACAACCACGACAATATCCTCTCAAATTTCTCAAAAGTTGGGAGGTGACACCAGTTATCACCACCAAGACCTCCATTCCTTTAGTATGCTATGTTCTACGACTGCGTGTGCTTCAAATGATGTAGTCAGCAAGAGACTATCTTTTGTGCTGATTTCTAAACTGCCTCCATCCAAAAAAGCTGTCTGGGCTTTATTAGCCTTAACGATTTCTCATCATCTCATCGTTGTTGTGCAGAATTAGAGACCACACTGACAATGTCCTGGACCATGGAGATTTATGATCTGTCCCAAAGTAAGGGATGTCCAAAAGAGAAAGGAACTCTCCTGATTCACATGACAGATCATGATATTATGGTGGGATTAAACAGACTACAAGCCAAGACAAACATTTCTGAGCTTCTTATCAATAGAGCTCTAAATACAGTCTCATTTCCATTGCACTGTTTTAAGAGAGTTAAGTTTTTCTAGTCCCAGAAAGTCATAAATAGTAGCACTGTACAATGGAAAATGAAATAGAGCGTTCATTTTGTTACATGGGAAAGTTTAATATGATATCTTCTTCAGAGTCCGGGGGTGGGATGGGAGGGCTTAACATTATGTGGAGCAAACATTGTACCTTTGTTCATTGCTACTTCTTCCAAGAAGTAAATAGTTTCAGAAGATTGTTTTAAAATAGTAATTTAGGTGAACCCCTTTTATTAAACAATTTTGTCTCAATATCTCTATAGTTAAATAAATACATATGTATATATGTATCAAATAAATTGGGTACATAATAGATAGATAGCCAGGCAGACAACCTCTGTTCCTGGGATTTAAGGGTCTCTGCAATCTAATCTTGCTTTACTTTTCCAGTCTCATCTCATATCACTGTCCTCTATGCTTTCTACTTTCTGGTCAAACTGGCCCACTCTGTGTCTCCCAAATATGGGAACATGTATTGAATGCCACAGGGAACCTTAGAGGTCATGTCAACCGTTACTCCCTCTAGCTGTCTGTTGATGAGGAAGTTGAAGTGTGAGAAAGGGAAGTGACTTGTCCAAGGTCACATTGGCATGAAGTGGTTGACCTGGGGTGCAAATCCAAGTCTTCTGCCTTAGTACTCTTCCCACTATCAAGTCAGTAATTCACCAAGCATGTGTCAAGCATTTATTATGTACTAAATTTTGGGAATATAAAAACAAGCCCTCCCCCCCACACACACACGTAAATAAGCCCTGCCCTCAAGAAGCTTATATTCTAATGTGAGAAGGCAATGTGTGTGTGTGCGAGTGTGAGTGTAAATGCAGATGGAGACACTGAAGAGAGGTGAGGAACTTCCTCCAGGATGAGAAGGCTGCTCTAGGATGGAGGAGAGAGGAAGTCAAGATGGGAACCAGGGGAGGAATCCAGGAATGAGCATGACCCACCTGGGCACTTTCCTTAAAAGGGAACTTCTAGGAGGAACTGACCAATCAGAGAAAGGGGATCCAGAGACATTCCAGTATGAGAAGTCTGCTGACACATGGTGGAAAAATCTAGAAAGTAAAGAGTGGAGCCTGGCAAGGAGCATGCCCTGTGCTTCTAGACTCCATACTTTGGCTTGTGCCTACATCCTCCCTGTTCACCTCACTGCTTGACTGCTACACATCCTTGAGACCCACCTTAAATACCATGACTCTCAGAAAAGCTTCAGTCACCCGATCGTTGATGACATCCTTCTCTTTCTAACCTCCCTGATTTCTGCGACTCTGTGATCTTGGAATGGTATATGCTCTTTCGGTAAGATCTCACTATACCTTGTTTCCCTTCTGTATTGTAAGCCCAGGGAGGGCAGATGTTACCCCCTATCTAGACTTTCTATCTTCTCAAGACTAGAAATCAATCAGTAACCATTATACTCTCCCAGGGTAGGTAATATGTGTGTATATTGGTACATACAATCCATATATGAAATCAATAGAAGATAATATTGGTAAAGGCACTAGCAGTGGGGAGGGGAGGGAAGGAGGAAAGGCTTAATACAGAAAGTGTCACTTAAGCTGAGTCTTTAAAGGAATCAACTGGTAAAAATAAGGAATGTGTGCATTCCAGGCATGGGGAAGAGAACCTGTGCAGAGGTGGGATATGGGAAACAGAATGTCTTACATGACATATAGCATTTAGGCTAGTGTGATATCACATGGTAAAGACTTAACAAATGCTTTTTTTTTCTTTGAAGAAATGATATTAAATTATTCCAAGTTTTTTTTTTAATTCTAGTCACTCAAGATTACTTGAATGTTCAGTATTCATTTGCTCATGTAATACTCACTTATTAAAAAGCTACAATTTGCCAGGCTTTGTACTAAGTTCTAGGGATAAAGAGACCAAATGAAAAAATTCACCCATCTTCAGGGAATTTACATTTTATGAAAGAGAAGAAGCATGTACACAAAATTAAATACATACAAAATGGATTCAGAGTGATGTGGGGAGGTGGCAGCTCCAAATGCGAGGATCTGATCACTTGATCAGATGCCAGAAGGGAAGTAAGGGTCTTGAGAGATAGAGAGGAAGAAGAAGAGCATCCAGCCATCAATATTTGGGGGAAAATATGACATATTTTGTACAGAAAAGAGAAAAGACAGGCTAGCTATGATAGAGTATATATGGGATTGTCCAATATGGGGAAGTCCTTCCATGTGAAAAAGATGACTTTGTGTTTTATCCTGTGGAAATAGAGGGGCATAAAATACTCTTGAGTAGAGAAGTGACCCATGCTTTGGTAATATCTATTTGGCAGCTCTATAAATAACTCATATGATCTTTATACCTTGGAGTCAATCACATGGCAGTTTTCTGACCCCGATTTAGTTTTATGTTCTCTCTCTCTCTCTCTCTCTCTCTATGTATATATATACATATATATATGTATATATATACATATATATATATATATATATACACACATATATGTATATAGACAGGTACAGACACATACATATATGGTATATATCTTAGTATATATACATGTTGTAACAGTATGGATCCCAACATGTATGTGTGCATACACATTTACATTTGTCTCTGTGTGTATGACTTGCCCAGTGACACACATCTGGTAAGTGTCTGGGGCTAGATTTGAACCCTGGTTTTCTTGACTCTGGAGCTAGTGCTCTATTCACTGAAGCACCACCTCAATGCCTCATAGATACATATGCACTTATTGATATATATATATATATATATATATATATATATATATATTCCCAGAATTTTACCTGTAATATATGTCTATATGTATGCATATACACATATGTATGTACATGTGTATATATATATACATGCTATCTATACATACTCTACACATACAAATGTGTACTATATATCTGTATATATGGGTGTGCTCATAAAAGTATATTTCAACAGTTTTATATAAAATGGTTGACTCTAGCCCGAGGATATAGTTCCTCCCCAAAATTTACCTTTCCCAATGATTTTCCTTATTTTATAAATGAAAAAAAGTTACCGTATATCTGTATTCAGCCACTCTGATAAGCCAACACACACACACACACACACACACACACACACACACACACACACAAATCTAACCTTCCATTTACACAGACAAAATGCCAGGAAACATGAGAGGGGAAAAGAGCTGCCCCCCAGGGTCCTGTCGCTAAGCAACAGGATGTCTCTTCTTCAGTAACCAAATTACCTGGTTCTACCCTCCCCCACCCTTGCCCATAACCTCTTAGCTTGCTTGCCTTTCCATCACTTGACTCAGTCTCTTCAGGGCACTCCTGCCTTAAGGCAGTCTTTATCCTGCCAACTTCATGGGGTTTGTACTTTTATCTTCAAGTTGTCCAGAGAAGCCGTTGGAGAGCCAGTTTTCAATAAACCATCACAGGAAGCAGCTACTACAATGAGAATGGATACAAGTGTGCAGAGGCAAGTCGTGGTTTCTGAGCCATCAAAGGAGAAGATAGTTTAGACTTGAGATCACCCTGATTCATACGGATGTTATGTGATGAATTAGTCCTCTTCCTTCAAGCTCCCTCTCCTCCCGAAATCTTGTCTCCTTCATCCCCTTAAGTGAAAATGATCTTCCCTTCTTGCATCCTGTCTGGGGCTCTCCATCCAAATTCAGCCCTGTGTCACACCTAAGTAGGTGACTGTCATGTTCACCTTATTAGAGAGGAAGCTCCTTCAGGTTAGGATCTAGACTCTTGTATCTTTAGGTCTGCCTCAGAACGAAAGATTGAACCTGTAGCACAGGCACTGAATGTGTATGGTATCAAATTACGAAGAGTCTCATTGGAATTTACTTCTCCATATGAACATCGCTGAATGCTACAACATCAAGGAAATTACCGTACAAATGAGCTATTGATGGCACATGCTGAGCACATTATCAAACAATGTTGCAAACCTCCACTCACCAACACAACATGGGGATTTTTTTTTTAATATGTCTGTGTGTGGGGGGGGTGCATATGCATGCACACACATGCATGTGGGCATGTTCTGGAAGCTGCTTTTGTCAGCACGTCCATGTGTCAGGCACCTATGACTTCTGCAACCTGGCAAACAACCTCTTATGTGGGATAGATGCCACCTCAACAGATGGGCGTCAGTGCAGGCATGCCAAAGAATCGGAATGTACATCGCGTTCCCCTATGAGGGGCAGAATCCCAGCCAGGAGCATCCGTCTGTGTCCCTGGATGGTGGAATCTTCCATTCCTGTTCCATCTCAGTGCCAGATCACTTAGAACAATGTTTTCAGCGGCCATGGAAGATGATTGGTTTGGGCTCTGGTGTGTCTGCAGGGGCGTTCCACAGAAAAGAGCAGGGTGGCAGCCATAATCATGGCATTCCAAAGAGCAGAGAAGCTTTTGTAGCCTTCGCATTATCCTATTGAATGGCTAACCAGAGCACAAAAGCTATATCTCTGGCAGTTGGAATAGTATTTCAGCTGAATCGAGCCCAGAGGGTCCCAGCTGGCACAATGCAGATTTCAATGTGGTTTTTCCTATCTTGGCACCAGGGAAAATGAGTTTTAATCAAGAGTAAAGAATTGCCCTAGTACTAGCCTACAGAAGATAGGCACACCTACAGGAACAAATGAACCAGCCATATTGAGGGCACAAATGGATGGCAATTCCATGACTACAAGGCTGCTCACAGAGCATAGACAAAAGAAGCTATCCTAACTTGCCCAATGACAGATACTTTCATGAAACAGGAACACAATGGAAAGAAAACCAGTCCTACACTCACAGATCTTTGGTTAAAATACCACCTCTGCTATTACAACCTGGATAATTTGGAACAAATTACTTAGACTCTCCAGTTCTCAATTTCCTTTTCTGTAAAATGAGGAGCCTAGACTTAGTAACTACTGAATGGTCCTTCTATGAGCCTGACATCTTAAGTGCTGGACCTTTCCTTGTTTTGTCATTTTATATTCACCTCAAAATTATTCACTGATTGCTGCCCACCTCACTTATCTTTGAAAACTGTTAAGACTCCCATTTGTATTGGGTGCAAGCTTTGTGGCCTAATAGAGATCCTATAAGCTCACAACATCCCTCCAGACAAATGGATAAACATTGAACCTGCTAGGGTTTCTGTTAGAAAAGTTAGTAAAGTCCTAATCTTCCCCATCTTCTACACCCACCAGATCAACCTTTGCCATGATACCTAATTCAATGACCTATGACTTAGTAGTAGCTGGGTCTTATTTGTTTGGCTCTGGGGTGTTTGCCTCCATGGTCCCATTTGACAGATGAAGAAACTGAGATTCATAGAGTTTATTGTGCTGTTCATTGCTTGCATCTGCCAACCTCCAACCTACCTTTTCAGGCATGATTGTCTTCTACTCATGCTACATTCCAATCAGTCTCATCAATTGTTTACTGTTGTCCACAACACCTAAAGTGCTCTTCTCCCTTCCCTCCATCCCTCTGAATCCTGTGGTTTCTTCAGTGTAACTCCAAGGCCATTTTCCATGTAAGGCTAGTCTTGATCCCTTCAAGTTCTCCATGTTCTTCCTTCACCCTCCTACTTGAAGAACAATATTCTGTCATCTCCTTCAGGGCAAGGACTGATTTTGCTCTTCTCTGAATCTGGATCTAGGTGCCTTGTAGATCCTGCTTGATTTTGGTTTTGTTTTCTGGGCCTGTGATTCCATCAGTCCCCAAGCAGAGGTCAAGTCACAAAGCCAGGCTGTGTCTGAGGAGGACTTGGGTGCATTGGCTCTGACTTCTTCGTTAATACTTCTTTCATTCCATGATGTCAACTGATGGAAGTGCTTCATAAATGCTGGTGAGTGAGGGAATGGGATAGGTAAAGGTCTCTCTTGACTCTTCCCACCACACATGGTCACATGTATTCCCTAAGTCTTAGGAAAAGGTCACAGAAAGCTTGTATTAGTGGGGTGATCCTGTCCTTTAACACTGAAAACAAGATGCTGAATCAACTTAAAAACCAAAGAGTTTTCAACAGTGGTGAATCAGAGAAGAACTTCTTTTTGTAGGTCAATTACCAGAAATTAAAGCCACTACCTGGTTTTTTTCTGTCTTTGGGGAATAAAATGTAAAATAAGAAAAAAGAAGAAAAACAAACTAAAAAAGATGGGTTGTTTTGTTTTATTTTATTTTGTTCTTTGTCAATAGATGTATGTAAAAAAGCAGTATTCCATGTCAGTAACATGAGGATGAGACAGAGGAAGGGGAGCTGCATAAATCAACCAATCCAGCAGGATTATGTTAGAGAAAATGGTGATCTTATTACTGGACCCATTGACAGGAAACTACATTGGAGACAACTAGACTCACCACATCACTAAATCAAAGGAAAAGAGGAGATGAGGTGACATCAGGGACATCAGGGCATATTACACAGAGGAACAACCCAAAGTTGTCAGTAGACTCCCGTCTGCAGGCCTGGACACCAACACTCATTTTATTTCTATGAAGTCTCCTCCCTCCTCAAAAAAAAAACAAACTAAAAATCAGTCTGTGGTTGTTACTCACCTGTGAAATAGATTATATATATACACAGATATGTGTGTATGTGCGTGTGTATACACACAGATCTTTTTGTATTATATTCTATATGTATACACACACATATCTTGGCACAGTGGATAAAGACTTGAGTTCAAATTTGTCCTCCTACATTTTACTAGCTGTAAAATCCTTGCCAAGTTATTCAATTTCTGTCTTCCTCAGATTTCTTGTGGGTAAAATGAGGACACTAATAAAATTTACCTTCCAGGGTCATAGTTAAAATCAAATGAAATAATTAGCGTGAAGTTCTTTGTAAATTTAGATATTATAGAAACACATAGTGTTATTACAGAATGCTCAGTTTCTGTCTCTGAGACAAACTGGGTTTGCAAGTCTGGGTCACTCACATAACTTCTCAGTGTCCCAAGGTAACCCTTTAGGATGACAAGGTGAAAAGCGTGCACTGACCTGCATGGCTACTGGTAATCTCCTCACTGGGAGATCCCTAAACCAAAGAAATCATATATCTTGCCAAATAAAAACAATAACTATAATATGTTGATGATTATATAACTAGAACAATTTATATAAGAATAATTATTGTTTCTGTTACATGTTTAATTCTTTTAAAAACACAGACTTGAAAAAATGTCCCTCCTTCTATGGATTATGGTCCAGTTTTCAAATAAGACAAATGTACATATTAATAAATACTAAATTAAAATATATTCCCATCTGTAAAACCTGACATTGTCCAACAAGGAAAGAACATTCATTTTTCAATATGGCGCTCTTCTTAGTGGGCTATGGGGAAACCAAATGCAGCTGTTAACTACAGAGAAGCATCTCTGATTGATAACAAATCTTATTTAAATGTCTTACTCTTTCGTTTGTTCCTTTTATTTGCAAAAGTGCCAAGCTTCCTACTCTCCCTATTAAAAATAGATTACCTTAGCCAAGGAAGAAATTGGACACATTCTCAGCTTTGTCTGCAAACATGCAGAGGAAAAATAGACTAATGGAAGCAGCATGATTCTTCATTACAGTCCCCTCCAGGTCTTGAAAAGCATCCAACGAGTTATCTCATGTTTAATGTTGAAAGTCTTCCAAGGATCCCCTCACACCTCTCTCTCACTCTCAAGTGATAGGTTCTCACCCAAGTGTCCATTCCCTGAATATTGGGTTAGGGGGCCTGGGAAGCTTTTCCCTTGGTGAATCCTGTCCAAGTCCTGTCCCAGGGCTAAAAAAGGATGAATTATGGCTCCTTACTTTCTCCAGAGTAGATGCCCCAAAGGGCGGCTGGTAACCCATTTCTCCACTGCCCATCTTTCAAGGACGCCTCTGGCCCACCCTGGAGGAAAATTCCCAGTGGCACCAGTCATTGGCACCAAGTGTACATCCTCCTTCAGCTCCAAGGAGTGGAAGTCTTCCAAGGTTTCTCTACTGTCTTCCCACTCATACCATCACAAATAGATTACTTCTTAATTCCTGAAAATCTTCCAATATAGATCTTCACAACTTGGGCAACATATTTGCCTCAAAGAAATAATTTTTAAGGACTTCGTGTCTTTTTATTTGTCTTAGTATTTGTCTATGCAAGTTTTTTTTTTAATGGCACTGACATAAAAAGAATTGGAGGAAATGACTTTGTATTATTTCTGCACACATAGAGTCACCAACAAATAATCAAACACCTACCATCTATTATCCACATCAAATAACAATAAATACTTGCATATGTAATGGCCTAGGGTCAACACACTCCATTTCCTTTCTAGTCTCTTCATATCAAAGAATCAAAGGATCAAAGTAGTCAAAAGGGACCTCTGGGATCTATCAGTTCAATTGCTTCATTCTCAGACAATGCCCTGAAATGCTAAATAACTTGTTTATGCTTCTAAAGTTATTAAGTACCAGTGTTCAGATGGAGACCCTGTTCTATGACCCCACGGTCAGCACCATACCCTGCTGCCTCTCTAATGCAGCACATCATATTTCCCTCAATGTCTTTAGTAGACGGTATATTATTTTGTATTTGTGGGCAGTGTCTCCGGCAACGTGGATTATGTTCTATGTAGGCCATGGCAGATAATCTCTATGGGGCTTCCTACCTTAGTTCTGCTTTTTCGAATCTTTAACTTCACTCAGGCTCTAACCCAAGGTGCTCCCTCTCACATCAAACCCTTTCTAATATGCAAAATTATTAGTCTCCACTCCCCCATAGATTCTGCCTCTCATTGTTTGCCTCTCATTACCTGCAATAGACTGAAGTATTTGAGGATGCTCAATTATTGAATCAGAACTGGGACCTCTGTACAGATCTAGTCCCACAAATTCTTACAAGCTATCCTTATTCCAGAATATCTGATATGTGATCATCTAACCTCTGCTTGAAACTTGGAGAGAAATCTCCCCATCCACCCATAGGCAACCCATTCCACCTTGGACAGCTCCCATTATGAGGAAGTCCTCTGTGGTATCAAGCCAAATTGGACTCTTTGCAACTTTGACCCTCTGCCCTGAGTTCTGCCCTCTGGAACCCTTGGCATTTATTTTGGTTTTCTCTACCTTCGCCACCATGCCCTGAGTAATTTCATCCCTGGATAGTTGCATCACTCTGCAAGATCCAATTAGCCTCTGTGATTATACCTTTTCCTCTCTGAATGGAAGATGAAGCCATGAGTGCCTCAACTTCCCTTTAAGAAGGGAGGGGGCAAGGAAGAAATCTCATCTTCCGTCCTGACTCCCAGCTCTACTCATTTTGGATTTGAGATCCCCACCATATAGCTTGGAGTTGGGTATCTTCCCTCCCTGCTTTTCCCATTTGTTTTAGCGTGTTGCCCTCCTCATTAAGTTGTAAGCTCCATGAGGACAAGGACTATCTTTCCTTTTCATATGTATATCTTCAAAATTCACTGCAGTGTCTGGCACATGGTTAGCATTTAATAAATGTTTATTGTCTATTGTTGTTGTTGTTGTCTATTTGTTTTGCAATTATGTCTAATTCTTTTTGACCCCATTTTGGGTTTTCTTGGCAAAGAGACAGAAGTGGTTTGGAATTTCCTTCTCAAACTCATTTTACAAATGAGATAAACTAAGGCAAACAAGGTTTGTCCAAGGTCACTCAGTTAGTTTGAGGCCAGATTTGAAGTCAGATCTTCCTGACTCTAGAGTAAGCACTCTATCCACTGTGCCACTAGTTGCCATTTTGACTATTTACTGGTAACTATAAAAAACCTAATCTCTCTTCCATATGATAGGAGTCCTTTAATTGAATGAGTACTCCTAGTTTGAAAACTTTAAAACACTTGAGAAATGAGCAATAAAATGAAGTTCCAATCTAATAATAACATCAGAGCTTTCAGGAATGTTCACCATCCCCTAATGTATAGCATTTATGATTTCATTTCCCTGTGCCTCAGTCTCCCCATTTGCAAAATGAGGTTGTTAAGCTAACAAGTTCTGAGTCTCTTTCAGTTTTGCATCCAGGTCTCCTTTAACTTCAAAACTACACAATGATTTGTGGACAGAAGATATTTTATCCCCATTTAGAAAATGAAAAAACAAAGACTTGGAGAGGTTTAGGATCTTGTGCATGGTGAAAGAACTAGAAAGTTACCATGGCAGGATTTAAATTCAGGTCTTCCTATTCCAGGCTCTGTGCTCTATTCATTGAAGATCCACCTAGCTGTCTAGAGGTATGGATGTGTGATGGTATTTGCAGCATCTCATTTCTAGGTACAAAGCACAGAAGGGGCTGATTGTAATTCATGAATTACATCAGGTATTGCTTTCACACGTAGAGTCCCCAGTGTTCTTCAGGCTGGTTGGCATCAGACAATATCTCTCAGTCTAGCACAGAAATGGTCATCAAGATTGAATAAAGACATTAAGTAGAATGGATGGCTATGGTTTACAGGTCTCAGAGCAAAAAAAATTAAACAGTTGCAACAGTCCAAACTCCTTCCTTAATGCTCTCAGCTGGATCCCTCCTGAGTATTGATGCTTACATGGTAGTCTCTGGTTCACCCATAATGAATCATCTGGAGTAGATCATCTGAGGAGGCAATTTCTGTGAAGGGGTCAATCATTCCCATCAACTCACAACCAACCACCCCTCAAAGTGGAGCAAGCCAGACTAATGGAAGTAGAAGGTCACCTTGAGGAAGAGACCAGACAAAGTGCCACTGTTATCTTGACTACCATATTCTCTTAGATCCCAAAGAACTCAGTCCAGGGCTCTGAACCCAAGAGTCTTGAGAATAACAAGGCTTCCATCCCATGGTCCTCATCCTCACCCTGGGAATCCACCTACTTGGACATGCAGCCTGGGGTGTGAATCACTGCTACTGAAGACCCACAAAAGAAAGTTTCTAGACAACAGATGGCATGATTGTCAAATGTTTCAACATCAGAAACAAATATTATTTTGTCAGTGGAATGATATTAATTTTCAAAGTATTACCATTTATTTTGCCCCTGCTCCCTAAGGACCACAGAGCCTTTCCATCTGCTCCGGAATTGAAATCTTCTGTACACATTGTCTCCCTCCTTAGAATGTGAGTCCTTTGAGAGCAGGGTCTGTCTAATTTCTCTGTGTAGTACAATGTTCTGCACATAATACATGCTGAATAAATGCTTCATCCCTTCACTCCTTTAGGGTCAGATTCCTTGAAGAGGGTTAACACAACTAGGAAGGATTTTGACAGGCTTTTCCTCCTTGCCTTAGATCTTGAGTCATGCATGCATACATACATGTGTATATGTGTACATAGAAGCGCATATATATGCACATGTATGGTCATGCATGCATACATCTCTGCTGTTCAAAGATTCTCCAACTGCTTTCTCAATAAAATATCAAGTCCATAGCCTGATAGTCAAAACTCTTCAAAATATGAGCCAATCTACTTTTCTAGTCTTGCAGTTTTAAATGATTAATAAAAGTGTTTTCTGATTGATTAATGTCCTAGATCTATGCCCAATAAGTTTTTAAAAAATTGCACTGATACATCAAAGCCCTGATGCAGGGAGTCATCAACCACTAATACTCAACTCTGTTTTCCTCCCAATGACTTTAAAAAGTTAATTTTGATAATAAAGATTCCTAACATGTACTCATTCACTCAACAAATATTTTTGAACTGCTAACAAACTGTTGGATAAAAATTGAGTTCATGGATGAAACTGCCTCTAGTGACAAATTCTCAACTCAGTTATCCATGGAAAAGATGGATACATATGACCCAAGCAGATTAAATACATCAAATCCACAAATAATTCAAAAGTCATCGGTAATAGTTTCTATTCTCTTCACAATCAAACTTTTTATGAGAGTTATGGAGTCCTATCAAAATTGACTGATTTAAATGCCATCAATTTTCTTTGCACTTGGCCAAGTTCCACTGGAGAGATGGAGCCCAGAAGGAGAAAGAAAAGTGATCATTTGGACATGGATAAATAGATAATAAGATGTGCCCAGCAGATTCCAAGACTCCAGAAATTGCCTGAAGCATTGGTAGTTCGGCTCCCTGAAAGGATATTTCCAAATTACTCTAAGTATGGACAAGGGTTAATTTGGCTCATCCACTATTAGTATAAATAGAGGTTGTTAATGAGGTTTGCTCTTTGTTTCTCAATGAGATAGACTTATTGTGGCCCCCAACACCAGACTCAATACCAGGCTCACACTCATTTCTTTGAGACCAAGTGAATTAGCAGCAACAACCAACGTGAAAGACTTGCTATTTCCCCTTGTTACCCAGTTTCCCAGCACCTACCATGTCTGGGCACTTGCCATGTTCCAGAAGTTGCAAACAGAACCCTAGTCTCATTTTTTTCCTTATGTAGATGCTTTTTTCCCATTAATTATCATTTATCTGACAATTTCTTTTGTTGAAACGAGTGCGCTAAAATGGTTAAAATAGCTTTCTCTGTAGGGAACCAGCAGAAAGCTTATATATGATAAAATATGATTGTGTTCATTAGTACATGATTCTGTGATTCCACATTACATCAAGCTAAACTGTCCATATGGTAATCAATATATTTATGTTAATTGCTAATTTTCACGTCTCGCAACAAAGGTGTAAATTGTGGTGTCGTCTGACCTTCAAGGCCCTGTGATGCTGGTTATGCTTTTTTCCCCAACTAAGTTGTGCAACTGCTAAAATTAATGGCACCCCAGGGCTATTAGATTATGCATGAATTGTCACTGAAAGGAATGGCAGTGTTGGAGAATGAGGGAAGAATGGGGATTTCGACATGTTCCCAGGGAATGCTGCCAGTTCCTCAATAAGTGAAATGCTGCCCAGTGAGAAGATGACTAATTAAGGCTATCAAGAGGGCCTGTGCACTTTACCCATCTCAAAGCTTCAAGTTCTATTTCAAATCTTCCTTTAGTGAACAGAAACAGTGCCATCTCCTTCTAGCCATTTCAGGGCACCTAAGTGATTGCTGTCTTGATAACTGAGTTGAATAAAGAAAGAGGAGCTCTTGGTGCCCCTGTTCAAGAGATGACCATGGTCATCTCCTCTGTCATTCAGTTTGTGTTAAAATGTAAGATCCAGGAGGGTAGGAATTTCTTCCTTTTTTTCTACTTCCTTCAAGAGTCAGCTCTAGTACCACTCCAGGTGAGGTCTTTACCTTCCCTTGGCTATTAGTGTCCTCTCCATAAAATTCCCTCACAGCTATTTTGTGCATGATAAGAAATATCTAACATTTGAAAATATTACTGGTCCCATAGGAGTGAGGCATTGCATTTTCTCATTTGATACAAAAGGACCCTTCCTCTCTAGACCCATGTAAGTGATCTGGATTGGATCCAGGGAAACCTGGTCTTTAATAAAATGGGGCTAGGCTCCCTTTTCTCAATTCTTTGATTAGACTGTGCCCTGGGAATGATGAACTAAAGCTAAGGTTTGGGCTCAAATCTAGGGTTGTCACCAGAAACAAAAGTAGAAAGGTAGTTGATTTACAATGAAATAATCAGGTATGGGACAGGTATTTATTTCCTAAAAGCAAAAAAATAAAATCAATCATGCACTGGTTGAAAAAAAAAGTTTTAAAAGTATTCAGTAACTTAATTTAAAACTCCTGCTATAATACTCTTCTGGGAGGTGAAGACTTAAACCTTATTAGGGCATAAAGTACTATGCAGGACTGCAGAACAGACATTATCACATTTCTCCTTACCTTTACACTATGGCTTTGGCTCACCAGGATCAGGAACTTGGGTACATCCTTTTTAGAATGACCCTCTTCTCTGGTGTCACAAGTCAGCACCACCTGCTAGACCCAGGACCTCAAAACCTTCCAAAAAGTATGGTCACTTCAAAGTCAAGAAACGTCCATCTTTACCAAGTAAAGACATAAAGTAGAAGAGGCAGTCAGGGAGCGAGATCCAAGCTTTAGATTTCCTAGCAGAATAACAATGAAGAAGAAGAAGGAGAACAACTAAGAATCATAAGCATTAAAATGAAAATTTATTCCGTGGGAGCTGATGAGATCACCAAACAGTAGAAAGATGGAGAAGTTGGCCCAGGACAGAGCACTGGGGGATACTCATGATTGCTTGGTGCCCTGGATGAAGATTCAGAGATGAAGACAGAAGGATAGCCTGACAGTTTGGAGGGAAGTCAGGAGAGAGAAAAAGGAGATAGAACAAAGGATCAAGGAAAAGAGACCCATCAACAGTCAAAGGATGTAGAGATGTCAAGAAGGAAGAGAACTGAGAAAAGGCAATTAGATTTGGCGATTAAGAAATGTTGAGGAATATCAAGAAAACAGCCTGGAAGCCAGACAGCACAGTTAAAAAGAGTATTAGAGGAAGGGAAGTAGAATCACTTATGGTAGACAACCTTCCCAAGGAACTTGGCCCTTAAAAGGGCAGAGGATGGTATCTTGCAGGGATGGATGGGCCAAGGAAGGAATTTTGGAAGATAGAGGAGTCATGGGCATCTCTTTAGACAATAGAGAAGTGATCAGTAGACAGGGAGCAATGGAAGATGAAAGAGAAAGCTCTCTCCTGCCACCCTGAAGAGGAATGATTCATTCACCATCTACAAAGTGGGGATAATCATTCTTCCTTAAGATAACTATTAAGAAATCTCTCAGGTCCCTGAGAGGAGTATTATCAATTCTCAATCTCACTCTTTGGGGCTTTATCGGAAAATGCGTTTAGATACAGCATCACAGCCAAGTCTAAAAGGAAATAAAATCCCATGTGATTTAAACATGGGTTTCCCTTATTTCAAAAATTGAATTTCAACCTTTCAGGAATGAATGTCATGACAGTTTTAAAAAATGCTCTGACTCCTCAAAACTATATTATGTTCTCAGACCAGTAGCAGAAATGTGAGTAATGGCGTGATCTCTGGACAAATGAAATTGGTTTCCTTCGAGCTTAAAATAACCTCAGCGTAGGATGCAGGTAAAGTGTCTTGATCAGCCTTATGGCCGTACTTGATCTCAGCCTTGTGGATGTTTCCTCCATGAAAATAGGGCATATTTTGTTTACATTTTGTGTGTGATTTTTTTCTCTCTCTCCCTTTCTGTAAATTGCCCAAAGAGATTCCACCCAACACTCCTTCTAGGTATTTCACTATTCCATCGATTCCATTGCAGTTCTCAATATATCTGCATAGCACTTGACAACAGAAAAATGGAATAAATACTTCTTTTAATTGATTCGTTCATCCATTTACTCATTCATTCATTTGTTATATCAGTCATTCATTAAGACCATCTGTCACCCATCACTCATGGCACATTACTGGTACATTCCTTTTCCTCCTAATACATAACTTTTATGATGTCTCATGACATTTCTTGTATGCCAATCATTCATGATTACATGAAGCAGACTCTGACAGCTCCTTCACATGTAAGCATTGCTATTCGGGTCACCTGGCATTTTGATTCACCTGATATTATGATGTTTCATGATTTGCAGTCATATAGAATCACTAAGAAAATCTTGGTGTGTCAAAGGTTTTTGATGTGATGTAACAGATCAGGAATATGCAATTTTCTAAAAACAAACCCATTCAATCTCTTCCATCTTCTCAAGTTTGAGCAGATTTTGTTGTGCACTTGTGATCCTTGTCTGAGGAATAAATAACAGCAGCATCAATAATGTTAACAATAATAAATAGAAATTACATAGAACAAGGCTTTAGAAAGAGTTCATTTGATCCTCACAACTCTACGGGATGGATGTTACTACTATCTCCACTTTACACATAAGAAAATTGAGGGAGGAAAAGGTTAAGTGACTTATCCAGTCACATACATAGTAAGTCTCTGAGATCTGATTGGAATTCAGATCTTCCTGACTTCAGGTCCAGCCACCTTTTGATGGACAAGCTTAACGGGCTCCTGAATCCAAATGTAGATTATATTATAGATCATGGACATTTTTCACTGGCTCATTTTTTTTTCCTCTGTGAAGTGTCAGATGAACACCTTTTGATCATCCAATGAGACTAGAGATTCTGAGAGTTAATGCCACCCATAAAACATCCCTGGTAATCAAGGATATGCAGGAAGCCCACATCAGTATGTTATGTCTTTCCATTTGGACTTCAAGGAAGATACCTTTGATAAATCTAAGGAGCAAAAATGTCATTTTTTCACCAACAAAGTTATACAGACCAGACAAGGACAGGAAACTGGACTGTCAAGCTCATTCAAATGTGTCAGAACTGGAGGATGATTGTACAAAAAGGAATCCATATATGGAAAGAGGAATTTGTATGTCAATGAGAAGACCACTGCTTCAAAGTTCACTGACTCTGATGATGTCCTAGTGAAAAAGGGATCCATTGGACATACTCTGGAAGCCAGCAAAGGCCATTCACAACCCATAGGTTGTTGCCTTCTCCATCGTTCAGCTAATCAGCAAAGACCTACTGCCCAACATCTCTCTACATGACATTTCCTTAGATGCAGCTTCCCCTTCAGTGAAGAATGCAAAGTCAGGACTGCACACTAGGAGCTCTGCCTGACCATTTTCATAAGCCTAGGAAGTCTAAAAGCAGCAGAAAACTGCCCTGAGTACATATCGAGATGGGCAAAAACACATTAACTTTTAGAAAAGAGATTTCAGCAGGATAAATATAGGATTTCATAATTGCACATTTTTTTAATGTGATCAGATGGAAAGGGTGGTAATTTCAGTAGCCCCTCACACCACGCCATCATTATATTAGACTACCCACAAACTCAATTACAGTACACAGCCTTGAAGTGAGGCCCATTAATGCTGCAGACCAAGGACAAGTCAATAGTGTTTGCACAGGAGGTCAGGGCTAATGAGCACGTGAGATCTTACCCAGAGTGCCTGTTATTCAGAAGTTAAGCAATGGACACTTACTTGCTGCAGTTTGTGGGGATACGATGGCTTTGAATGTAATGTACTCATGAGAGATTGAAGGGAAAGAGAGATAACAGAGAAGAAAATAGAGAAAGAAAGAAAAAGAACATGGAGGATGGAAGGAAAAGGGAGAAAGAGGAGAGAAGAGAGAGCTGGAGAAAAGGGGAGGGTAAGAGACAGAGACAGAGACTCTTTCTTTGAAGAGCCAGTCCTAGGCTAATGCATAGTTGATTTCCAAACTTATCCAAGAAGTAGTGTTATTTGATGATCAAAATTTGAAGTCCCAATGTCCCTAGCTAAGTACTAGAGTTCAATTCAAGCAAACTATTTAAATGCCTATTAAGTGCAGAAATCACAGAGAAATGGAGATAGGACCTCAAGTCAGATGAACCTGAGGTTTAATCCTGCCTCAGGTACTCACCAGTTGTATGATGGCTGGTGAATCACTTCATCTCTTGTCCCCTCAAGTAACTCTTTTAAGTATTCTCTAAGAAAATCATAGACAGGTGGAGAGTCGAATTGGTGGCAAGAGTTCTCCAAGTGACAGAGTCCCATATCCTTCATCATACATGAATGTCATTCAAAATAATACCATACTATATTCTATACATGTATTCTGTCAACAAGTAGTTACTAAGCACTTATGTATCAACCACAGCTGGGTGGGAAGGAAGAGGTCAAAGGGAAAAAAATCTTTGTACCCAAATAACTGATTTTCTAATGGGGGATACAATATGTAGAGTAATTCATACATGTTAGATACATATGGAGTTGAGAGGAATCCTGCAACCACTGGGAAAGACCCTCGGGTGAAGGTGAACTTTTAAGTGAATCACAAGGGAGGCCAGAGATTCCACACAGTAGAAACAAGGAGGGAGAATATCAGGAAAATCCAATTCAAAGTTGGAGAGATGGGAGATTATGTATTGTGTGTGAGGAATATGAAATGGACAGATGTAGCTGGATCATTGAATGTGAATGTTGTGGGGTAGGGGGTGAAGTAAGCTATAAGAAGTAAAAGACTTGAAGAGAACAGAATGTGAAGAGCTTTAAATGTCAAAGAAGACCTTGCTGTCAGGGAGTTAACAGTCTCAAATAATAAGGGAAGGTGAGCTCTATGTAAATGAAAGACCTTAGTGCTGTGTGGAATGTGAGATGTGAAGGGTGACTTTCACCTGGGTGGCAGAGCATCAGGGAAATCTGCGCAAAGGAGATGGCTTCCAAACTGAGCCTTGAAGGAAGATAAGGACTTCAGGGATGGAGCCACTGAAGCTGCCTAGCCCCATGGATGATGGGGCCAAGGAGGGAGAAGGCAGGAAGAGGTCAGAAGCTTCCAGTCCAGTTTAGGGAGAAGATACAGTAGGTAGTGGGATCTAGGATCTGATAAGTGTGGAAAAGCACACTGGAGGAAGGTTACTGGAGGTCTTTTTGAGTAGTGACAAGATTAGAATGATATGATCCAGAGATTCTTTGTGTAGTGGCATGAAGGAAATCAGTCAAGAGAGAATAGAGGTCGAAAGAAGAGTTAAGAGACTATGAGGATCTACCAGTAAAGAAGAGTCAATAAGGAGAAGACAGACAGGTATTGGAATCATCAGTGCCTAGCATGGTTTCTGGAATATAGTGAACGCTTAATAAGTGCTTATTGATTTGTTAACTATAATGGAGAAGGGGATTTGTTAGGATTTAACAGAAGATTACATAGATGGATGAAGGGAAAGAAAGAGCAGCGAGTATAAGTCACAGGGGGTGCCAGGTGAGTGTAGACAGGAAGAAAACCTTATGAACAGGGACAATGGGCAGCCTCACGTGGTAGTGAGCTCCTCCGCATCTGAGATCTTCAGGCCAGTGCTGAAGGACCCTTGGGAAGAATTCTAATACAGGTTCAGGTTGGATTCATGGGGCTCCTGTCCCTGGAGGGTTGGCCACCAAATGATAAATGGTTTTCACCAAATCCCTCCTGAAAGTGCGCACTAAGGCTGAGAGGCTTATCCTGGAGTCTCCAAGGCTGCCCATTTGAGAGAGTTCTCATTGATAGGATGGTTTTCCTGACATCTGGATAAACATGCCTCCATGAAACTTCTATCTGTTCATCCCTCTGAAGCCAACAGACCAAGTCTAAGACTTCTTCCATGTACTAGCTGATCATTCACACTGTTGGCCACTCCACCCTTCAAGGAAGCTGATCCCCTCAAGTTAGACCCTGAATCATCACAAAGTAGTTGGAGCAGCTGTCCTTGATTATGCTGGATTATTCTATAGAACTATATGTACCAAGGTGACTCCTAAACCAATCCTATTTGACTTACCTCTCTTCCCAATTCTCTACACACACACATACACACACACACACACACACACACACACACAGACACTTTTAGATCCTGGTTATTGAGATGATATCAGAATGAGAGGTGACTCACTAAGCCCCTAGGGATTCTTCATGCAATGTATTTGAAATGTAATAAAGTTTGTCTACAAGGTCACCAAAAATGAGGCTTGAAATATATTTAAAAGAGACGTTTTATGCCCTGGTTGACTAAGAGGATCTAAAGCTTTGTCAGCAAAATGAGGGAATTGCACTAGTTTTCCCTTCCAACTCTAAATCCCACAAGCTGATGACCCCCAAGACCATGCTGAGAAGGCTGGAATCTGGATGACTGCCTCTAGGATAAGGGGAACAAGATGACAGAGGTACACCAAGGTCTCCTAGTCCTGGGCTAGGGATGACCCTGAGAATTCAAATGTCCCAATGTCAAAGTCTGTGTTCTCAAAGCAGAAGCTTCATTATGTTTTACTAAGGGTCAGAGGCTCCCAAGATGGACCTGAAGATGGATTGGAGACTCCCCAAGATCTGTCTAAAAAGTCTGGGGTACCTACAGGATGACTAACAGCAGGAGAGGATTACTGTCAGTCACAGTCTATCAGGAAGACAAGGAATGGAAAACTGGAGGGCCCGAGCTAGGAATAGGAACGTAGGAAGGACAAAAACCAGAGAAATTACTGAGGGATAATGACTTTATATAGGCAAGCATATGTATATATACATATTTATACACACATATCTATCCACACACACACACACACACACACTGATAATAATGTAGCATTTCAAAACTTTTCATCCCTGAAAAAAAAGGTCTATTGAAAAATGAAGTCATATTTGTCTAGATCCTCACATTGACGTCTATACATTTCAGCCTTCTCCTAGAGACTTGGGATGACTCATCCCTGAGCCCAGGCCCACTCAGCACTGAGTACATTGACCTACACATAGTAGTCATTGAATAAATATTTCCAAATTGAATTCCAGAAATTCATATGTGAATCTGTGTTTATAAATTTTCAGTCGTTTGAATAATTTATTGGCTAAGTTAACCATCTCCATTAAATAAACCAAAAAAAAACTTTTCCAGTTCTAATTATTTCTAGTCAATTTAACTGCAACTAAACCTCCGTTAAATGAACCATAACCCTCTCCAGAACATGTCTTACACAACCTTTGAAAACCTCTAATTTCCAGCATTTCAGAGCTGAGCTGATTCTCTGCATTGTGCTGTGCAGCCTTTGACACTGTTGACTATCCCCCCCTCTCAGATCCATCCTCCCTGAGCTTTCCTCCTCCTCCTGTCTCTTTGTTCTCTTTCTCCCAAGCGGCTGCTCCTTCTGACTTTCCTTTGCTGGATCCTCATTCACATCCCCTCTCCAAAGCGTGGGTTTAATGAAGGGTTCTATTTCTTCCTTCTCTACATTTAACCATCTCATCAGTTGACCAGTTCAATAAGCATCTCTATTTAGATGACTTCCACATGTATATATCCAGCCCTAGTATCTCTCCTGAGCTCCAGATTAGCATGACCAGCTGCTTATTAAATTTGTCCAGTAGGATGTTCCATAGGCATCTTGAGCTCCTCATACAAAAGATTAGAGAGAAAAACACCCAGGCGGATTTTAAAATCGTGCATTTTTGAAAGAAAATTGATATGAAATGGAGGTTACAAGAAGAGAGAGGGTTAGGAAAATTCTCACAGGTCCAGATATGCATTTTCAAATCATTAGAGATCATTATCTCCACCCCACACATCCTTTCCTCCTTGTAATTCACTTGTTCTTTAATGAGGGTTTTCATTCCCCACTTTGTCCAGGTTTGCAATCTGGAAAGGATTCTTCATCATTCTTTTATCCCTTTCCGTGACTCCTCTCTGTCTCTGTCTCCCTGTCTTCTCTCTCTCTCTCTGTCTGTCTCTGTCTCCCTTTCTCTCCCTGTCTCTCTGTTTCCGTCTCTGTCTGTCTGTCTCTCTTTCTCTCTCTGTCTCTCTCTCTTCCTATAGCCAATCAGTTACCAGGTCAGGCTGCTTCTGCCTGAACACCTCTTATGCATCTATCCATTTCTAATCACTCCAAAGGCCATCACTGTCATTCACACCCTCATCTCTTCTCACCTGGACTGTTAGCTTAGCCTCCTAATTGGCCTACCTACCCCCAGGTTCTCACCTCTCTATATCTTCCTCCCCACAACTGCAAAAGTGATCCTCCTAAAGCTCAGCACTGACCATGTCACTCTGTGCTCCCAAAGCTCCAGTGGCTTTTTATCTATTGCCTTTAATATGAAACATCAACTTCTAAGTCAGTCCCTTCTAGCCCTCCTGCAGGTTAGCTTGCCAGAGTCATCAATGACCAGTGTGGCCTCCATGCCCTCTACATTCCATTCCAGCCAAAGTGACTTTCTCACTGCTTCTTGAATACAACAATACAGTTGCCTGCCAGGTTTCCCATCATCTTCCAGTGGCCTCCCTTGCCATCACTACCTCAGAGAATCCTAGGCTTCCTTCAAAGACCATGTCTGTCATCCCTTCTTTTTGGGTTTTTACTCTGGCCCCCACCCTAGGCTCCCATTTACTGGGGCATTACTCCACCCAGATTTCAAATTTACTTTTCTTTGTGTATCTTATTTACCCCAATACTCCTTGAGGGTAGAAACTATTTAATTTTTAGCTCTGTTTTTACTTCTACCAGTAGAAACACAGTGCCTTGTATGGTGCTTAATGATTGCTTATTGAATGAATAGAGTCTATACTTCCAGAATGTGAGCCAATCAAGAACATCAGAGGGAAAATGTAATTTCATAGGATTTCAAGAGCTTTAGAGTAGTTTTGCCTTAGAGTCCGGAAGACTTTGGTTCAGTCCTACTCTGATACTTAACAGCTATGTGACCATGAGGAAGTATCTTGCCCTCTCACTGGAGAATCATGTGATTCACCTTGATGGAGGGTGTTCTCACACTGAGAGCTCCCTACCTAGATAAAATAAGCATAAACAACTCTAAACCTTGGTGAATAGGAGTCTGGGTCTGTGTGGGGCTTCCTGTCCTTCTTTCCTGTTCCTACCTTCTACAGCAGAGAAGACATACCAGCTGTCCTCCCAAAATGCCTACTTTTAGAATCTACTAACATTTTCTCTCCTCATCTTTCAAATGACAGTTTAACTTTTTGCCATTTTCTTTCTGATGCTTGTGTGATGTGTTCATTGTCTTGTCAGAAATCTATTCCCTGGATAGAATTTGAGAACCAGGGGCCTGCCTATTCAAAGGAGGCCTGGAGAAACCAGATTTTTTTAGAAAATAAAACAAAACAAAACTTAAACTTCTTTGCGTTTATAGTTTCATGTCCCTTAAACAGTTCAGTTAATAAGACTTTTGGTCTTCCTGTACCCATCACCTAGTTAAAGCAATAAAACACAAACCTTCAGCTGAACAGATTCTCTTGTTTACTCTCGTTCAGACAACTCCTGGTTAATGAATTTGAATGAATGTTTTGAAATAGTTGCCCTACCCTCGCGTTGGCCAGGATTTTACAGACTTTGGGATTTCATGGATCACTGCTAGGCCTTCAAGCCAAGGCCTGTTCTCCCGGCCCCACCCCAGATCTCACCTGCATTTATGGGATGATTCATTCGGCAGAGTTCTGGTTTTGTTCAATGTCATGACTAAATTATTGATTTGTATCAGGAACAAAAGTATACACAGCATCAGATTATAAACATTAATAACACCAGAGAACAGTCCACAGACCGCCTGGAGACAAGCTATAAATATCGTCTTATTTCATATCCAATGCAAACACTTAGATTCTCTTACAGACCCCTGGCTCCCAGCAGGTCTGGCCCCAGGCAGCTGAGAGAGGAGAAAGTTCCTTCCTCCAAGGCTCACGGGAATGTAGAGGTGACCTTAGTTTGAAAAACTGGCATCAACTTAGCCCAAACTCTGGAAGGTTCTACCAAGGGAGAAAGTCTATAGCTCCATCAAGAGGGGCAATGAAAAGGACTCTGGCTCTAGGTCAGAGGGATTGGACCCAACCTCAGCTTTGATGTTTGCTACCCCTGAAATAATGCAGCAATCATTCATCTCCTTGTACCTTAGTTTCTTCCTCTATCAAATAAGGGGGTGGGGGGGTGGATTAGATGAGGTCATTTGGAGTCCTAGACCTAAGAGCCATTCTATGATTCATCACCTTGTGTCTCCCATCTCAGGACCAGCTGGACAAAGATGATGAAATTCCTTTATGGAAGTTTGGCTATCAACTGGTGAATATGGTATTTCATAGATTCCTGTGATCTATGCTTGTTGGTGCACAGTACACCTACACTAATGAAATCAAAGAATTAGTGAAGTAATACCAATGGCAACTATCTCCCCCTGGCACTACCCACTCAGGGTCTCACTCCTTGTGGCTTCCCCCTCCCCCTGCCCTCTTGTGACTGCCTTCCCTGACCTAGGACCTGTTTCTGTGTCTTTCTCACCAAACCCTTCTGAAAATATGGCTTTAACTTGTGACTATGTTTTCTATTAATGTGTCCATGGAAGTTGTTTAGTCCCTCTCTAGTAGGGTTAGCATACTTATACTTTAAATGGAGCCTTCTGGAGACAATGTCTAAAAATAAATGTTGCATTCTAATAAAGGAAAATTTTAGAAATCCCACAGGGATCCTATTTTGTAACAGTGCTAGTCTTTGATTGATGGAGAGCTGAAATCCACTGCAGAAGACCCTAGGTTCAAAATCTACCTGGGACATATACTCGCTATCTGACTGGGAACAAATCCCTTAGATTAAACCTTAGTGTTCTAGTCAATTCTTGGAGACCACAAGTCACAGTGAAGGCAATGTACTCTCCATTAGTTGAGAGGTTCTTCACTTGGGTGTTTCCCATCCAATAAATCCCAGATCCAGCCCTTATCCCTGTAAGCCTCATGGTACTGTTTAAGACACTTCACTACCAAGGCATCTCTGCACCAGCAGTGCCCCGGGGTTTCCCATATTGATGAAGGTATAGTCCCCACTAGGACATACACACACCCCTGCAAAGAGGAGCTCCCTGTTCGAAGTCAAATCTGTGACCTCTCTATAATGAATCTAGACTAGTGTTGTTTGTTGAAAAGTTAAAATAATTCCCACAGATCAAGGTCAGAAGTAGGACCCGAACCTATGTCTTCATGCCTGCTGACTGCCACCTCTGTGGTCAGAATCTAAAGCTCCCAAGTTCCCACTGGCGAAGCTGCCACCAGGCATTGCATTCATTGCTTTGTGTCTGTCTCAGTTATCAGTGGGGAAGTGCTTGACTGTGTGAGCAGGTGATACTGGTGCCTGTCACTCAGCGCGAGATGTTTCTGACCAGGGTTCAGTTTTCTTTTTTTTACTCCTGTCAAACACAAGCCAGGTCATTTTCTTCCTTTTTCTTTCTCTTTCTTTTCTTTTTTAAAAAATTTCCTTCCTTGTAAAAACATCTGCCGTTCAACCGCACTGAATCGACCAGTGGAGGGAACTATTGTTCCATAAGGATTGAGAAATTGCCAGAGAAGCCAAGGTTGCAGGGTTCAAGTCAGTTTAATAAGCATTTAGTAAGTACCTACTGTGTTTGTGGCTCTTTGCTAAGTGTGCATCAATCTATTACCATGTGTTCTGTACTGCAAAGTGACTTTGGAACTCAAGGAACACCCAGGCCAACTAAAAGAGAATAAACCAAGAGTCTTAACTACTCATGGAAAAGGGTGCTGTCATTAGCAATTGCCCATTAGAATATATGACGAAAGAGTGAAAGAGAGACTATATTTGGAACACAAAAAGGGGTGAAAAATTTTGTGGAAGAGAATAAATAGCTCTTCAGATTCCTAGATATGTGATTTTGAGTAAGACACTACATTTCTCTGGGCCTCAGTTTACTCATCTGTAAAAGGAAGAAAGTGGTTTAGATTAGAGCCAAGTGTGTCTTGAACTAAATTAAAATGTAATTAGGAAATATTTAATAAAATAGGTAAAGGTAAAATAGGACTTTGATGATGTTAATATATGGCTTTTTAAGTAAATATGTGACCCACAGGAATCTTTCCATATGGTTTAGTGGCTGCCATTTCTATTGGTGTTGGATACCAGTGCTTGAGATGGTTTCTAAATACTGCAGTCCTTTGGGATTTGTCCCCTCTGAATCTGAAGATCAGAAATGGTCTCCAGTCTGGAGTCTTGGTGGACTTTGTCCTATGTGCCACCTTGCCCCTGCCTTGCCCTAGCACCCCTCTCCTTACAAAAGAAGGAGTAAGAAAAGAAGGGGTAGCTTGCTTGAGGATTCAGGTGTGTCCTCTTCCTGAGAGAAGCCAAGTCCCTGGCTGAAGGAACAGTCCAGACAGTCCAGAAACCCAGGCTTTCTTTTCAGAGCAGAGCACCATTCTTCATCTAAAAAAAGAAGAGCTGGTATTTTAGGGAAGGCTTCAGAGTTTATAAAGGATTTTAGACATCCTACGATGTGATGGTCATATCCACCCTCTATGGCCAATCTTGCTAGTAATTTGTAACATCTTCCCCAATTTTGCAGATGGAGAAAGTGAGGCTTATCCATATGAAATACCTTCCCCATGGGCACACAGCTCCCAAGGATTGGGGGACAGAAATAGACAGCCCTCTTAAGTCCAAATTTCCCAGTTCTTTTGCTGCATCATTCGTCCTCATTCGTGGGACATGGAAATCATAGTTTAAGAGCTGGGAGATATCCCAGAGATCATTTCATCCAGCTCTTTGAATTTGAAGGTGAAGAAATGGAGGCCTGGAGAAGTGAAATGGTTTGTCTAGGGTCATACATGCAATAAGAGACAGAGCTAGGGTTTGAACCCAGGTCCTCTGACTCCAGAGTAAGTATTTTTTGTACCAGATAAGAATCTATGCACCATCAAATACTTTAAGTCAATGGAGAAAGAGTAATTAAGGCAATAGCAGGAGGTGGGGGAATAAGGAAAAGAAAGAGCCCTGAACTGTTTGACTCCTTCCTCAGACACTTAATTCCTATGTGATCTTCCATACTTGGCTCATCTATTTTTGTGCTCACTCCCATGTGCCTCCAGGCCCAGCATGGGGAGTAAGCACAAGCCAAGTGACATACTCAAGCCCAGCAGCCCTGCAGAGTAGGGACCCCTGATATCTACCTGCTGACTCTTACTAGAAACCAGGGAAGGAAGGAAATGGAGGGAAGGATCCATTGAACCTTTCCTTCACAAATGACTGCTTCAGAAAAGAAGTTAGAACCAGTCCCATACCCCAGACAAGGGGTATGTATTCAGGGCAGGGAGTGGGCTGTGGTATCTCATGTCCTCATTTGAGCCCAAACTTAGGAGATATGAGGCATCAATACATAGGGAGGCACCAGATAATAAGTGGCCAGGAATACAACAAAGGCCAGAGATAGCAAAATAAAAAAATCAATAAAAGATCAACACAGAATAAAGCAACTGCAATGATGTTAAAATCAAAGTTAAAAAACATGGAGAAAAATCAGAAACTGAAACAGCATTGTCATTGTTATATAAAAAAAGAGTGCCTGATGAAAGAAGGAATTCTGGGTATACATACCACTCCCAGCACTCTTCCAAGACTACAAAATAGCAAGCAATTTCAAAACAGCTGAAAAAATAAATAAAACTATACATAAAAGGATGTATTAACATAGGTCAGAAATTAGGGCTTTCAACGCAGACAATAAAGAATTCAGTGCAGAATAACAAAACATAATTTGCAAAGAAAAATTAAATCTATGATGGAGAATCCCCCCCCAAAAAAAGTGAAAGAAAAACTAATATTAGAAACAAAAAAGTGGTGAAAATTTTGATATGAGAGAATAAATAGATTTTAAAAAATAAAAGAACACAATTCTACAAATGCCACTATAGCTAGACTTGAAGTAAGGATGAAAAATAAAAAACAAAGAATAAATCTTCATTGCTATTTTAATATATTTTATTTATTTTGTTAAATATGTATTTTAATGAATCTAATGTAGTTTAATTCATTTCACAACTTATTTTTTAATTAAGCATTCATTTAATAAAATATTGAGTATCAGAATTTCTCCTTCTCTTCTGCATCTCCTCAGAATTGAGAAGGCTAGCAATACATCAATTGTAAACATGTACTCATGCAAAACATATTTTAGTGTTAATCATATAGCAAAAGAAAAAACAGACTAGAAAAAACAAGAAAAATAAAGTTGTTTTTTTTTAAAGTATACTTCAATCTGTATTCAGCTTTTATCAGTTCTGTCTGAAGATGGATGGCATTTTTCATTATGAGTCCTTTGGAATTGTCTGGGATCATTGTCTTAGAGTAGCTAAGCTTTTCACAGCTGATCATCTTCGCAGTGTTGTTACTGTATAGTGTTCTGATTCTCCTCACTTTGCATCAGTTCAAATAAGTCTTCTCCAGTTTTTTTTCTGACACTATATTTTTCCTCATTTCTTATAGTATAATAGTATTCCATCACAATCATAAGCCATAACTTGTTCAGTTAGTCCCCAATTGACAAGTATGCCCTTGATTTTCAATCATTTGCCATCACACACACACACACACACACACACATATAGACACAAGAACAGCTACACATATTTTGGTACAAATACATCATTTCCCTTTACTTTTATCTGTTGGGGATAGAGACCTGCCAGTGGTATTGCTGAATCAAAGGGCATGAACAGTTTTATAACCCCTTGGGAATAATTCCAAATTGTTCTCTAGAATAGTTGGATCCTCTGACCACTCCACCGACAGTGTATTAGTGACCCTATTTTCCACATCCCTTCCAGCCTTTATCATTTTACTTCTCTGTCACATTAACCATGCTGATGGGTGGGAGGTAGCACCTCAGAATTATTTTCTTTTTCATTTATCTAACCAAAACTAATTTAAATTGTTTTCATGTGATTATTGATATTTTGATTTCTTCCTCTTAAAATTGTCTACTCAAAGCCTTTGATCATTTATCAATGAGGAATAGTTCTTTTCAAAAATAAATTTGACCCAATTCTAGATATATGTGAGAAATAAGACTTTTATCAAAGAAACTTACTATAAAAGTTTTCTTTTCAAGTTTCCCATTTTCCTTCTCATTTTGACTTCATTAGTTTTGCTTGTGCAAAAACGTATAACGATTTCATGTAATCAAAATTACCCCTTTTACTTCGTATGATCCTCTCTTTCTCTTATGTGGTCATAAACTCTTTCATTATCCATAGATCTGACAGGTACATTTTTCCACACAACTCCTAATTTGTTTGATATTACATCTAAATCATTTACTCATTTGGACCTTATTTTGGTATGTGGCATTGATGCTGGTCTACGACTTGTTTCTGTCAAATTGCTTTCCAGTTTTCCCAGTAATTTTTTACCAAATAGTGAATTCTTGCCCCCAAAGTTTGGATCTTTGGTTTTTTCAAACAGTAGATAACTATGGCTGTTTACTATTATGTATATTGTACCTAATCCCTCTATTTCTTAACCAGTACCAGATCATGTTAATGAATATCATTTTGCAATATAGTTTGAAACCTGAAACTCATAAGCCAATTTCCTTCACATTTTTTTTTTTGGTATTCTTGCTCCTTTGTTTTTTGAGATGAATTTTTTAAATAACATTTTTCTAACTCTATAAAAAAAATTTTTGGTAGTTTGATTGGAATGGCGCTGAATAAGTAAATTGACTAACAGAGAATTGTCATCATTACATTGGCTCAGCCTACCAATGAGCAATTACTATTTCTACAGTTATTTGAAACTGTCTTTATCTGTGTGGAGAATGTTTTGTAATTAATTATATTCATACAGTCTCTGGGTTTGTCTTGGCAGGTAGACTCCCAAATATTTTATGCCATTTGATGTCATAATAAATGGAATTTCTCTTTCTATCTCTTCCTGATGGGTATTGTTAATAGTACATACAAATGCTGAATATTTATGTGTATTTTATATCCTGTCACTTTGCTAATGTTGTTCATTTCAACTCGTTTTTTGGTTGATTCTCTGGAATTCTCTAAATATGCCATCATATAATCTGCAAAGAGGAGTAGTTTCATTTCCTCCTTGCCGGTTTTTATTCCTCCAATTCCTTTTTCTTGTCATTTTAGCTAATAATGAATAATAATAGATGTTCTTTACTCCCATCTTATTGGGAAGACTTCAAGTTTATAGCCATTACAGAGAATACCCATTCTGGATTTTATATAGATTTTTGAAAGGGTCTGTTTATCTCTATGCTTTCAAATTTTTTGATAGAAATGAATATTCTATTTTGTCAAAAATTATTAATTCACTCATATAATCATAAGGCTTCTCATTATTTTTCATGATATTATCAATTATGACTATGATTTTCCTACCTCTGAACCAGATCTGCATTCCTGGTGTGAATTTCATATGATCATAATGTATGGGTTTCTTGCTATATTGTTGTAATCTCCTAGTATTTTATCTAATTTTGTTTTGTGTCAATATTGAAAAATTGATCCATAGATTTCTTTATCTGTTTTTGCCCTCTTGGGTTTAGGTATCAAAAAAAGGTTTAGGTGTCAAAAAAAGGAATTTGGTGGGACTCCTTCTTTACCTATTTTTCCCAAATAGTTTATATAATATTTGGTATTAATAGTTCCTTAAATATTTGGTAAAATTTACTTGAAAATCCATCTGCTCCTGGGAATTTTCCTTAGGGAGCTCAATCATAATATGTTCAATTTCTTTTTCTAAGATAGGGTTTCATTTATTATTTATTATTATATTACATGTTATACTATTTATGGTTCCATTTATTCTATTAATCTGTGTGTTTTTTTGCCAAGGCTCATGCATTTCACTTAGATTATCAGCTTTGCAGGCATATATTTGGGCAAAATAATACCTAATATAATTGCTTCAATTTCACTTTCCTTTGTGATGCATTCATCCTTCTCATTTTTGATACTGGTAATTAGGTTTTATTCTTTCTTTTAAAAAAATCAAATTAGTCAGTGGCTTATCTATTTTGTTTTTTCATAAATTAGATCTTAGTTTTATTTATTACTTTGATTTTTTTTTACTTTTAATTTTATTAATCTTTCCTTTGATTTAGATCATCCCAACATGATGGATTCATGTCTGTACTCTTGGTCCAGTAGAATCTTTCTAACTGTCCTAATAATGATAATATTCTTAGAAGTTGCATGTATCATCTTCCCATGCAGGAATATAAACTGTTAAAATTATTGAGTCCCTTATGATTTCTCTTTTTAATTGGTGTTTAATTGGTATTTTGGGAGGTGTGTAAATGGGCATTTTAAATTTTTTTTCTAGTTTTTAAAATTGCTTTCTCAATTCATTGATTTGTTCTTTCTCTTTTACTGATGTATCAGTTTAGAGATATAAATTTTCCCCTAAGTGCTGCTTTGGCTGAATCCCACAAATTTTAATGTTATCACATTGTTGTCACTTTCTTTAATGAAATTATTGTTTCTATGGGGTTTTTTTGTAGGATTAGATTATTTTGTTTCTAATTAGATTAGGTTATTTTTGTAGGATTAGATTATTTTACTTCTAATTAGTTTTTAATCTATGCTTCCATAGCCCTTTATTGAATGTAATTTTCATTGCATTATGATATGAAAAGGATGCATTTAATATTTCTACTTCTCTGCATTTGTCTATGAGGATTTTGTGCCCCAATACACCATCAATTTTTTTTTGTGAAGGTGCAAAATACAGCTGAGAAAAATACATTCTCCATTGTATTCCCATTCAATTTTCTCCAGAAGGTTATCATATCTAAGTTTTCTAAAATTCTTTTCATCTCTTTAATTAATTTCTTATTTATTTTATGATTGGGGGAGGGAAAAGTTGAGGTTCACCCCCATTAACATCATTTTACTGTTTTTTTCTTCTTATAAGAATCTGTATGCTATGCTTTTTGGTGTATATACATTACATATTTATATTACTTCATTGCCTATGGTACATTTTAGCAAGAGGTAATTTTCCTGGTTTCTTTTTCTTTTCATTTGGTATAATTCTTTTATTTATTTGTCTGACATCATGAATTCTACCCAGTCTTTTTTATGTCAGCTGAAGCATAAAAGATTCTGCTCCAGCCTCTTATTTTAACTATGTATCTCTATGTTTCAAACATATTTGTTATATGCAATATATTGTTGCATTATGATTTCCAATTCATTCTGATATCTGTTTCCATTTTATGGGTGAATTCATGTCATTCACCTTAACAGCTATGATTACTAACTGTATATTTCCTTCTGCCTGCTTTACTCCTGCTTATCCTTTTCTCTCTCTTTTTTATCGTGTCTCTCCTCTAAAGTCTGTTTTGCTTTTGATCACTGTTTTCCTTTGACTATCTTACCTTTTATCAGTGCCTTCTACTTTGCTGTTGGGTAAAATGGATCTCTACACCCACTTGAATGTGTATGAATACATACATATATACCTATATACATACATACATATATATGTATGTATATACACATATTTCCCCCTTGTGAATCAATATAAATGAGAGTGAAGTTCAAAAATGCTCTTTTTCCTCCCTTTCCTCTTTTTCATTGTAAAAGCTCTATCTTCTGTGCCTCTTTCATGTGAGATCATTCACTCCATTCTTCCTTTCCCTCACACTTCTTCCACTGCATTGCTCTTTCTCCCCCTCTAATTTTTTTTAGATTATCCCAACATGATGGATTCATGTCTGTACTCTTGGTCTAGTAGAATCTTTTTAACTGTCCTAATAATGATAATATTCTTAGAAGTTGCATGTATCATCTTCCCATGCAGGAATATAAACTGTTAACCTTATTGAGTCCCTTATGATTTCTCTGTAATGTTTACCTTTTTAATATTTCTCTTAAATCTTATATTTGAAAATCAAATTTTCTATTCACTTCTGGTCTTTTCATTAGGAACATTTGGAAGTCTTCTATTTCATTAAATTTCCATTTTTTTTTCACTTGAAGGACTATACTGAGTTTTGCTGACTAGATTATTCTTTGTGAAATCCCAGATCTTCTGCCTTCTGAACTAAAATATTTTAAACCTTTCACTCATTTAAAATGAGTGTTCCTTGACCTGGGAGCTCTGGAATTTGGTTGTAATAGTCCTAGAAGTTATCATTTTGGAATCACTTTCAGATGGTGATTACTGTATTCTTTCAAGTTTTATTTTACTCTTAGGTTCTCAGATATTGTGGCAGTTTTCCTTGATAATTTCTTGAAATAGACTTTCTAGGATTTTTCTTTGATCACGACTTTCAGGTAGTCCAATTATTTTGAAATTATCTTTCCTCAAATCTATTTTGCAGGTTATTTTTGATGAGATATTTCACTTTTTCTTCCATTTTTTATTTGTTTGACTTTGTTTTATTGTTTCTTGATGTCTCATGGAGTTATCAGTATCCATTTGCCCAATATTAATTTAAAAAATCATTAAGGAAATTTTATACTTCTTTTTTCCATTTGGCCAATTCTATTTTTTAAAGTGTTATTTTTTAAGTTGTGCTTATCTTTAACGAAACTGTTAATCATTTTTTCATAATTTTCTTCCTTTTCTTTCATTTCTCTACCGAATTACTCCTTTACCAATTTTATCTGATTTTGAAAAAAGTATTATCCAGGAATTCTTATGTCCAATTCAATTTTTTTTCCTTTGAGACTTTGCTTGTAGTTACTCTGATTTCAGTGTCTTTTTTCTGTCTTTTTTCTGTGTTGATCTTCCCTATCACTATAGCAAATTTTTATGATTAGGTTTTTTTGTTTTGTTTTGTTTTGTTATCGCTTAGTCATTCTTTCAGCTTATTTTTTACTTCAAACTTTATGTTAAAGTTCGATTCTGTTCCTTTGGGGAGATGGGGGGAGTGGAGAGATGAGATCTATCCCAAATTTCAGACTTTTTCCCACAGTTGTTTTCAGATTTAGTTCTACATGCTTGGAATTTTTCAGTGTTTCCAGTGTGGTATAGTCAGGAGAGAGGTGTGATCATTGTTCTCCTTATCTGAGTTCTGGTTCTTACTCAGGAAGTACCCTTGGTACCTTGAGATTATAGTCAACAGTTTAGGGTCTTTGCTGCATTGGGACCAGAACAATACTGCTTTTTAGAATCCCTGCTCCCTCTGTATCACAATTAATATTGTTCCTCAGGATCCCCGATGCACTGTGGCAAAAAACAATATTGTTCATCAGTGCCTGTACTCCTTTGGCACCTTGGAAGTGCTCCTTTCCCCTCTGGAACTGTGACCCAAAAGTGGGTCAGAAATGAAGTTGCCAAACAGTGCCCAATGCAAGCACAGGGCTCCACTGTAATCTCCTTCTGACCAGTTTCCAAATCATGTTAACATCTCTGGCTTGAGCTCTTATAGGAATCTTATACTTCAAACTACAAAATAAGTAGTGTTTGAATCAAATTATTTGTAAGACAAACATTATAATTATTTGGAAGACAAACAACAAATTTTACAAGCAGCCAGGAAAAAAGACTTTCAAATATGAAGAAAAGGCAATTTGGATAATATAGGATTGTTTCATATAGTTAGAGGAAATCAGAGAAGTAAATTGAATAACCTATTCCAAAAGCAATGGAACTCAAACTGGAATCCAGAAATGACATTCTGCAAAAGTAAGCCCCAACATCAATGAGGGAAAAACATTGAAAATCTCTCCAGTTTGGGAAGACTAAACAGACCTGACTCATCTGACAGAGTCTTTAAGAACCCACGCTCATACCTACATTATTTTGAGGGATCAGGTAATTAGTGGAAGATAAAGGATAAAAGAAGAGTGAAGTGAGAGCCATGGTGCTAACCTATGCTAACTAGTTTCTCCCCTGGAACGGAGAACCACTTCTCTAAAATCACTGTTACTCCCATATCTCACCTTCTAATTCTCTCTTGGCCCAAGCTGCAATGTGATAGAATCACCTCTGAGCCACACTTCCACATTCCAATGTCTCAACACCTCTTTCTCAGGTCCTGCCTTCCCTCTCAACTCTATAGAGCTGAGGGCTAGATTCTTGAAGGTACCAGCTATCCCCTCGCCCAGCAGGGTTTCACCCCTGGGAAGATGAACTGTTTCTTCCATCCTTTACTCAATAGTTGTTACCCCTAGGTGAAGAATCCGTTGTTATGCTCATATCTTTGCATGCAGTCAAGGTGGTTGGGATCTTTGCTTGCCACTTGACTTAATTTTTGTCACTCAGAAGGTGATCCATTCTGAATTCTTTCTCTTCTCATCCTTCTCTCCCACCCACTGACTCAGGACATCCCAAAGTATTGCCTGGCCAATGAGAGAAAATGGAATATTGTTGTTGCTATGTACTCTTGAGTCTTTCTGTACCCCCTCTCCTTATTACCCTCTCTCTCTTTTTTCCACTACTTCCCATGCCCAAAACCCAGCTCAACTTTCATCTTATCTATGAAGCTTTTTCTCCTACTATAGAACATTCCCTTCCCTGTATAATCACCGTACACTTCAATACCAATTATTCCTTGATAGTCTCATAGGCTAATTATTGACTATCTAAAAGTAAAAGCAAAGTGAAAACAGCATTGAACTTGTTTTTTGGAGAAAATGAACCTTGAGCTGGGACATTGGCACTTACAGAGAATAACTGAGTTGCTCAGTGGATAGAGCACCAGATCTGGAGTCAGGATGACTCATCTTCTTAAGTTCAAATCTGGCCTCAGACACATAAGCTGTGTGACCCTGGGCAAGTCAGTTAACCCTGGTTGTCTAAGTTTTCTCACCTGTTACATGAGCTGGAGAAGGAAATGGCAAAACATTCCAGTATCTTTGCCAAGAAAACCCCAAAAGGGGTCATGAAGAGTCAGACATGAGTGAAACGACTGAACTGCAGCAACAACAACCAGAACTAACAAACTGTGTGCTCCTAAACCATTATTGTAAACTCCCTGAGCCTCAGTTTCCTCATCTGTAAAAGGAGATAACTCAAGAGACCTATCTTTCATGTCTACTCTAATACTTAAATGATAAAATCAGTCAGCAAGCATTTATTCTGAAACAGGTCATTTGAAAAACAAGTCTGTTTCATTGGTTGTAATGGCTAAATTCATCACCAGATGTCCAGCCCCAATGTTTGTACAAAGATCTGGGGGTTTTTTTGCGGTAATATCCTACCTATACCATTAGATGTGGTCAAAACCTGGAAAACCACAGCCTCCAAAGAACTAACGATGAGCATCCATGGAGAACTCATGGAGAAGGCCAGGTAGGTGTGAGCACCAGAAACATGTAACCAGCAAGAAATTCTGAACAATAATAGGAGTAAAGAGATTATGTGACAGGAAGAGGGGAAGGGCTTGTCAATAGTGAGTACAAGGAAGAAGTGGATGAACTCTATCAGCAGGAAAGGACTCTGCAAGAAAGGACCCCTGGGCCACACTGTGGGTAGAACATGAATGGGAGTCAGACATGAAAATGGGCAAGGATAGATTCTGATCTATGTCATCAAAATGATGGATTAGATCACAGACCCATTAAGCATTTGGGTCTAGGACAGGCATTCTGCTAGGCTCTGGGGATATCAGTACCACATATAAAGACCTTTGTAAGCCTGAAAGTCTTTGGCAACTTAATAATTACTATAGTCATGTTGGACTTGCTTGAATACTTTGCTTTCTTGAAACTCTGATCAAGTATTATCTTCTACGTGAAGTCTTCCCTGAATTTCTTGGTTACTATTGCTCTCCTGTTCTTCCCACTCCCTTCCCACAAATACCTTTTTTGGTATATATTTTATACAAACTTAAGTGGAAAGTTTGATAGGTGAAAAGCTCTTCTGATAACATGTAAGTTCCTTGAGGGTAAGCACTCTTTCATTTTTATCTCCATCTCACCAGCAATTGGCACAATGCCTGGCACATAATAAATGCTTAATGCATGTATATATGTTGGTTAATTGACTGTCAGGTGTGTCTTAGTACCTTTACACAATTGTCTCATGGTGTGGTCTTAGACATGGAAGCTAACCTCTTTCAATTTCAATTTCTTTGCCTTTAAGATATAGATTATAGGTTCATATTTATAGATGGAAGAGACCTTCTAAATAATAACCCCTTCATTTCCAATCCCCTTTAATTTAATAAGAAAATTTAAGGTGCATTAAGGTCAAGTGACTTGGCTAACATCACAAATAATAAATATCCAAAGTGAAATCTGAACACACATCCTCTGATCCCAAACCAGACTCTTTGCAATGCATTTTACTCTCTTTATTTCTTGTGTGATATACTTCACAGAGCTGTTGGGAAGGTCACAAAGATGACAGGTATCTTAGCACAACGTGGAAAGGTCAGGTGGGATTTAGGATGACTTATTTTGGCAGAGCAGTGTGGGAAAACAGTCCACAAGATGGAAATAATATCACATGGCTTCAAAGGAAACCAATTCATTCACATCAACGTATTTGTTGTTTAAATATATAGGGGTAAGATTATAACTGATCCTGAATAAAGACCTTATCATTGAGCCCTCCATCGTGTTGGCCAAAAAAAGGGGAAAAAGCCTTGGATGATTTAGAATTCTATATTTCTTTTCTGCCTCCAGGCTTGTCTATGCCCATTCCATGTTGTAACACAAGCAGATCTCTGTTCTCTGTAGCTCTGATGTGTCATTTACAACTGTGGAAACACTTCCTGAAGAATGAAAAAGGCCTTTTTGACTTCTCACAAAGACCTGGGATTTGTGGCATACAGTTTGACCCTGAATAGTTACTGAACTTGTAGAGTGCCTGCTGAAAGTTAGAATAAATTGCTTCTGCTTCTTCTGAAGTAGCCCTCAACCATTATTTTAAGAACATCAACATAGGTATTTTAAGGGTAAGAAACAAAGTAGAAAAATACTACTAGTTCTAACAGTAATCAATAATCATTGTCATTTATCTAGTGCATTAAGATTTGCAAAGAATGGTACCAACATCTCACTTTTATCCCTACAAGCATCCTGCGAGATAAGAACTATTATTTTTATTTCCATTTTATAGATGAGAAAACTGAGACACCCAGAGGCTAAGTGACTTGCCAAGGACAACACAGCTAACCATGTTTGAGGCTGGATTCAATCATGTCTTCCTGATGCCAAGTCCAACACTTTATCTACTTCACTACCAGGCTGTCCGTATTTTGACTGAGGAACAATGAATTTTGTTTTCTCCAGACCACTGATAAAAGCTATAAGACAATGGTTCATTCTCTTCCTCAGTCATCACTCCCTTTTATATGTTGTACATTTCCTCTCTTCCCTTAGCATAGGGATTGATTTATTTTGTATTATAAATAATGCAAGTCAAGGGATGGGCATATATAGATGGTACTTAATTAATACTTTTTCCTTTCTTAATTCCTGGCTAAAACTGCATTGTTTTAAATGAAGAGTTCTTTCCTATTGTATCTTCCCTGCAAGCTGCCTCCGGTAACAGGCATTATGTCTTCATGTGTTCATTATGCATCTCTCCTATGTCTTTTGGTTCGTTTGCAACCTTAATTCCTATGAGATCACACTTCAGAATTTACGGTCAAATCACTTCCCTGGAAGAAGATGGGCATTTGTAACGGCAATCAGTTTGTGATCACTAAGTAATTCCCCAAATGCAATGGCCAAATTGTCCAACTCATCATCTATATGTGAGTATTTGCCTGTATAGGCAACCAGACATTGCTTCCTCATTGCCTACTCTCATTGGTGAGAATTCCAAACCCATCTGCATATCTTATCTAGTCCATGTTTTCTTATACCTCTCCCCAAATACATGCACAGAATGCCTCCCTGGCCATCTTTTAATTGAGATAGTGAAGGACTAATTTAAGGGGTCATCCACCTAGCTGCCCGGGTCCCTGGAAGAGTAAATCCATTTACACGATAATCAAGTTCCCTCATTTAGATGCATCACTGAAGAAAGAACAAGTTGTTGAGGTTCATTTAGAAATTTCTGCTCCACTGGTTCCCTCATGGCCTGAATGAGTTAATGTGCTAATGAGAGCCAGGGTTTGCTTCCCTGCAGGGGAGATGGCCTGCTGCCATGGGGCATTTCCTTCAGAGACTCAGCATAGAAGCCAATCCTACTTCAGCTGCCTTTAGCAGCTGGTCGTGTAGTCATTAGAGAGGACAAAAAGGGTCTTTTCTTCCCCAGATCCAGTTTGCCATGGCTGATGATGGACATTTTCTCTTGTAAGGATTCGTGGAGGTCTAGTGTCCTTACATGCAGTTTCTAGAATCTTCAGTCTCCTGTGTTAGTGTATTCCTGGTGTTACAAGGCATGAAAGAAAGAATGAATGAAGTACATACTAAGTATTTTATTAAGTGATTGCTATGTACAAAACACTCGGGATAACAATACAAAGTCAAGCAGTCCCTGGTCTCCAGCAGCTCACCTTCTAAACAGGAAACCACACACATGGAAGGTTTCAGCCACAAGTCATGGTCACATGGAAACATCCCATGGTAGGTGACAATGCATCTTGACGCCATTTGCACTGAAAAATGATATATGTTTCTGTTGGTGAACCTTTAGACAACCATGCCAAAGACTCTTGACCAAGAGTTTCTTTTCTCAGTCTTCAGTAGCTGTGACTGTAGTGGATGCAAGAGTAGTTTCTAGGCTTCATCATTAGGCAGAACTTCCTAGTAAAATGGCTGCAAGGGCTGTGCTGGAGGCCTGGTTCTTCTCCAGGCTCTTGGGTTCAGGTTCCTGGGCTAACTCCATCAAAGATGAGGGTCAAAGCATTAACTTATCTAGCATATGCAGCCTCCTGCCTCTCCCTCAGGTTGCTCAGCTGAGTCACTCTGCTACATGCATGCCAATTGGTGAAAGATAGTGCAGATGACTGATCCAATCTCCTCAGGGTTTATTTCCCCCATGATGGAAGTAGGCTCAGTAGTAACAGTAACGGGTGGAGCTTTCTAGGACTCTGGTGTTCATCTACCTGTTGTGGAAATTGATCTTCTAGTGATGAAAAGGAAAGTGGGCCCCTTCTCCACAATGATTCCCCCCCTTCTTGGTGGCTGTCAAAGCAGGGGAGCAAGTCTGATACTTTGGGGGACAAGGCTCTCATGTTTGGGGGGCTAGGATGTTTCCACCATGTTAAGGTGGGGATGCATGGGGGACATTTTGATCAAGCTCCCTTCCCTGACACATGCCATCACTCTGTTCTCCCTTAGAATTCCTGTTTGCCCTCTCCCCTGATCTAATTGTGCCAGACTGTATAAAGGTCACTTAATGACTCTATTTTCTTTTCTTGAGGAAAAAAGGAGACTTACTGTTGAGGTCTAACAAAAAATTATGCCAAAAGAGATTTGGATCTCTCCCCTAAGCTGTTATATCCTGAACAAGAAGCTAATTTTGAAGATCAGAGAATTATCCTCTGGTAGTGTCTAAGGTAAGAATGGCTATATCTCACAGTAGAAGTACAGACCATTTTTTCATGACACCTTTTAGTCTCCTTCTCCCTTTTAGAGTTACCAAGTTACCTCCCAAATGTGGTTCCAAACAGATACTGGTGCAAGTCATCACCACCTTGTACTCCTCAGAAGCCAAGGAATTCATTAAAAATAAATAAATAAAACCCTTTTTGGTTTTTAAAATTAAGCAATAGTCTCCTGAGCTGCCTGATAATTGACCACGACATGTGTTAGGGCAGAAGTCAGGATCAATTAGCTCACAGTGGTATCCACAAGGAAGGGGACAGCAGCAATTAGGGGCCTCTTAAAAACAGATTTGCTCAGGCTTTTTTTCCATCATCAATGACTGAGGATGAGTGTTGACTGCCAAAACCACATGTAATTAGCCTTGAAAAGAGACTTGAGTGAGGTAAATCATAGGAGCAGGATCTGCTCCAGCAGCCTTGGGAGCCTATAGTCTACCTAAGGCAGTATCTCTAGCCTAGGACTTAGTGGAGCTCAAGCTGCTGCCTTTCTCGACTTAATCCATGACCTTGACATAAGTTCAGCTTTCCTCATAAAATCTCCAGGAATGGGAGCACCCCTCGACTTCTGTGCCTGATCAGCCTGATCCCAAACTGTCTACATTGTCTGGGAGCCAAACTATCTGTGCACCACACTGACTCTTACTCAACTTGGCTGTGCATCTCAAGACAAATCACTTTTCCTCTCTGAGCTCCAGCTTCTACATCCAGGAAATAAGGAATTTTAAACTAGACAGCCTCTAAAGTCCCTTGATTCTCAAAGGCAGGGATTCTGAGAGGACTGATTATGACTGGGGAGGGAGTAAGACACTTCAGGACCCATCACCTTGGCAGTGACTCAAGGCACCAGAGTAACAGCTGCTAAGGAAGACTAGAAGAAGGTGTTGCCATGTGTGAAAAGTCCTTGTCTCTGCCCACCCACCTGCCTGTGCTAATTTTACACACTTTCATGTCAGCCACTCCCTGTTCAGAAACATGGACAACTGAAGGACAAAGGGTGTGAGGCCCGGGGGAGGGCCCTCCGCACACCTGTCCACTGTTCAATCAAAATCAGTAGAACTGAAGAGCATTGTTCTCCAAATCCTTAAATCCATGAGCAGGCAGGAGATGGTCAGGAGGTCTTCTGACATCTGGAGCACTGGGTGTATTCTGGGTCTCAAAGTTTGAAGACCATCAGTGAGGAGCTGGGAAGTGTCCAGAGCAGGACAGCCAGGATGGGGCCAGATTCCTTGAAGTAACTGGGGATATTTACCTTAGAGATGAGAAGGCTTGGGGGAGGGGGGAGACTTGAAGAAACTTGCTCTCAATTATTTTCAAAGTTACCCTGGGAAGGAGGAGGGGTAAAGCATGTATTAAGCACCTGCTGTGTCCCAGATATTGTACCAAGGACGGTAGAAATGTGTCATTGGATACTCACAACAATGTTGCAAAGTAAGTGCTCTTATTGCCATTATTCAGAGGTTTTTCAGTCGTGTCTGACCCCTCATTGCTCTACTTCGGGTTTTCTTGGCAAAGATACTGGAGTACTTTGCCGTTTCCTTCTCCAGTTCACTTTTCGATGAGGAAACTGAGGCAAACAGGGTTAAATGACTTGCCCAGGGTCACACTGCTATTATTCTCTTCATTTTCAGTTGAGGAAACTGAGGCAAAGGTTCAATGACTTTCTTGGAGTCACACAACTGATTACTGTTTGAGGTCGGTATGACTCCAGGCCCATCACTCTGTCTACTATCCCATCTGGCTTGTTCTACTTGACTCCAAAAAAAAGAACTGGTAGCAGCGGAAGGATATTACAAGGAGAATGATTTAAATTTAATGTCAAAAATATATTAAAACAAAAACAGACCAAAGCTTCCTAATACCTGGAGCTGTCCAAAAATAAAAGGACTTTTCTCGGGAGAGATTGAAGCCTCTTGGTAGATGAAGAAAATGTGAATAATTAGCTGTATTTTTTAGTGGTGATTCATGTTCAGATCTAGCTGGAACTGCACTGGTACAGTTCCTTCCACCTCTGAACATCTGTGCTTCAGAGACTCTAGTTCACATCTTTTTGAATGATAGAAGTCAGTGCATTCTTGTAAAACATCTCATATTAGAAAGAGTGGCTAGAAAATGATGAGGTGATATTTTCATTGGATATAATTAAAGCTCTGTGTCAGAGTTGACTTTTCCCACTGCCAGCTTGGGCTCTTTCTCTCTTCTAGAGCATAAAGATGGTAAGCACCAGAAATCCATGTAAGCCAACAATGGGTTGAGTTCAAGGGGATCAACTTAGGTGCAGGGGGTAGGAGGTAGGTTTGCAGAATATGATACACTCCTTCAGTTAACACAGAAGTGATGTGATAAGAGAAACAGAGACAAAAAGAGAGGCAAAGAGAGAAAAAGGGAAGGAGGGACGGAGGGAGAGGGGAGGAAGGAGTGATAGAGACAGTCAGAAAAAGAAGAGAGAGAGAAAGAGGAAGATAGGAAAAGTAGAAGGAAAGAGAACATGATAGAAGGTTTCAGTGCAGAGCAGTAAGTTGCAGGGGAAAGTGCCCTAGGAAAACAACCAGGAGGAATCAAGAAACTCTTCATTTCCTTATTCCAGCCTCAGCTCTCTGAGATATGGTTTCATTCCTGGAAATGGATTTTGATTGCACTAGACAACCTCCCATACAAATATAATTATGGAAACACATCCCCAAACCTAAACTCTGTGCTGCTTGGGTCATCCTCCAGCTTACTATTGCCCAGTTCTTGCTCATTTCATTAGCAGGAACTATTGAAAGAGGCCAGTGTTTTCTTAAGTTTCTGGTTAGATGAAAGGGTATAACCTCAAAATCACTTGAGCTTATTGGAGAATAAGAGTTAATCTTTTAAAACATGCAACGTAAATGATACAACTCTTAAGAGATTCAACTTCAGTTATGCATGTGTTGTTTTCAAAATCTTTGAAATCCTACTCAAAGTTCACTTGGCAATTGAAAGTGAAATGAAGTTGAATAAGTAAACAAGTGATCTATGTGCCAGGGGGGTGATTTGGCCTAGGGGAACCAGTCCTTGAAGTGAGAGTAGGTATTCTCCACCTTCTTTAAGTCCAAGTAACCCTGTAGAAACTTTGAATTGGGTGGTTATGCAGAAGGGCCAATCTATTCAACAGTTATTTCCTTGTGTCTAAAAGCAGTGGAAGACCACTTTAAATTGGTTCCTATAGCTGAGTCAGAGGATGATGCCCTGCTTCCTATTCAGTGTGAGCATGTGACTACCTCTTTCTTTGTATCAATTCTTTCCTGATCTTAGGTCAAGGAGTATTTGGAGATGGAAGTATCCACATGACCTTGTCATGATCTAAAGGTCACATCAGAGGTCCCACAGGTTCCAGATCCTACCAACAGTCAAAGGCAGATGACATCAGTCACAACCCACCCACTAGATGTCAATGGTAGATAAAAAAGTATGTTGATGGATGTGGAGAGGTAGAAGGCAGCAGCAGCTTCAGGTCAGCAGCCCCTTGGGAGGCAGGGAATTTCTGGTGGTGGACTCTAGGATGGAATCGACACTCTGAGCCTGACAGGAGTGTCCCCTAAAGAGGTCTTCATGACAACATCTGAAAGAGAGAGGAGCACATTAGGGCCCAGAATGGGAGCCCAGGCTTAAGCACACATGTTCTCTGCCCTGGTGTCTCGCTGCCATGACTCTCTGTGCATTCTCCTTGTGTGCTCTGTCTGCATTTGTGACAAAATGAGCACGAGGCTTTGTGGGGGAAGGATTTGTGCCCATTTTGATTATACATTCTCAGGAAATCTCTTTCATCAAAGGTCATTGAGGAGACTTGTCCCCATCACAGATAACGCTTGCTGATGGTTGGAGATAAATATTACTTACCATTTTAGGGTAAGATCCATTTATTCTCTTGTTCTCTTACCATCAAGGAGGAGGGAAGAGGAGGGTGGAATTTGGAGCTCAAACCTTTAAAAAACCATTACATTTTTAAACATATCATTGGGTAAAAAATAAAATATTTAAAAAATTAACAATGGAAAAATCACCTCTACAGGTTCATACAGTATTTTTAATTATAATCTCCTCAAGGCCAGGGAGTCTTGTCTTTGCATTCCCAATCCCTACCCTAATATATAATTACTGCTTAATACATGCTTGTTGATTGATTTATCTAAAAAAGGTAATTGATGTCTAGTGGTTAACTTTTAATGTACAACACACTGGTAGGGGCTCAAAAACAACAACGCTAGATATTGTAGCTCCTTGGGGTTTCCCTCTGAATGGGGAGGAGGGGAAGGAAGAAAAAAAGTGAAGAGGAAGAAAAGGAGCAAGAAGAAGGAGGAGGAGAAGCAGGAGGACAAGGATGAATTGCTACACTGTATAAAGCCAAGCCACCAGTGCCAGAATACCAGTAAAGATTGGAGGAGTGAGCCCAGAGTAAAATTAGAATAAGCAGAGTTAAATTCTCCCAGGAGAAATGTTATCATGGAGTGGTGGAGAGCAAGAAGAAGAAACCAGTTGGAGCCCCCTGTCAGTGGGTCTAAGCACTGAATTATAGGCCAAGTTCACTTTCCCCTTTACCTGGTCATGAATTGGATCAATAAAGGGCAGTAGAGTGGAAAGATCCCTGAAGTTGGCCTGAAGAGTTCCTGTGATGGAATCCCACTCCTGCGACTTCATCTCCTCAGCATCAGGTTTCTCAACTAAAGGATAGACTCCATCAGATGACAAAAATGTATAAAGAGCTTCCTGTCCACCAGTTCCTGTATTAGGTGCTCAATATACAAAGAAAGTCAAATACATGCCCCTGTCTTCAAGGAGCTCTAGGTTTTATGAGTAAGCCAATATTTATGCAACTAAGTACCTCTCAAAAAAATACAGGGAAAATGAAAGCCAATCTTCTAAGGGAAATGTTAAGAACTCAGGGTTTGGTGAAGGACTCCTGTAAAGAAGAAAGTATTTGAGTTAAGTCTTGAGGGAAGTCATGGAAGGTATGAAGCAAAACATGCTAGATGTGGAGAATGGCCAATGCAAAGACATGGAGTCAGGAGATTGGGGGATCATCCATGAGGAACAGCAAGGAGGACAGTCTAACAGCATCAGAGAGTGGATGCTGAGAAAGAAAGTAGAAGACTGGAAAGGTAGGAAAGGGTCTAGCTGACTAGGACTTAAAATTCCAAGCAGAGACCCTTATTTGATATTGGAGGTAATAGGGAGACACTGGAGTTTATGGAGTAGGTCAGTGACGTGGTCAGAGCTGGGGTTTATGAAAATCATTTGGGCAGCTGAGTGGAGGATGAACCAAAGCAATGTGGTGTTAGTGGGGTGTTGCAGGGACTGGTTGGCACAAGGATCCTCATTGGATTTTTAATGTGGTGAGGAACATTGAAAGTTTTAATGATTGCACCCAAGGAAAGTCTCTCCAGGATGTGTGAAGGAAAGCACTAGACAATCTTCCTACTGACCATCTGCTCTCCTGGTTTTCAGTTGAGTAGACATTTCAATCAGGGTAATGATGAGTTGTGTTGCTCAGGGTCTGGTCAATCCACGGAGCTGGGAAGTAAACTCTAAATGCAAAGGCTACAACATAAAGAGCTCTGGCCTGGGAGGTCAGAGGCCCTGGGTTCAAGTCTGCGCTCTGTTATACCCAGAATCACAGCATCTTTAAGCTGGAAGGAATCTCAGGGATCATCTGGTCAAACCTCAGCATGGAGGAGCATCTCATCATGCTTAAAGATTTGTGTTGGGTGAAGCCACCACCTAGTGGGGCAGATCACAAATGGACTAGTGTGTTCAGTGCTGGAGGCCATGTTGCTGGAAAGCATTGATAAGGGGGCCATTGCCTATAAGAGGGCAATAAGAATGATGGAGAATAGTCTTCCGGTTCCTGCCAAATAAGGTCTAGCTGTACAAATTGGGCATATCTAGCCTGGAAAAGAGAATGCTGACTAGGAGATGCGGGTAGGGAAATGACAACTATGCTTGTCATTCTGTCAGGGAGAAGAGGGATTAGGCACCTTCTTCTTGGTCCCAGAAGATAAAGCTAGAAGCAATGGGTAGAGGTTGCCGAAAGGCCAGTCTAGACTTGATGTCAGGGGAGATTGATGCATTAGAAGAACAGAGGAGCCTCCCTTTCCTGCTGCTCTGAGTGACTTTGGTTCTATGATTATAAACGCGTTTGTGTCACCTGGTCAGTTTCATTTGGATTTATGCATCGGAGCCAATGCTGAGACACTTACCATGTCATAATGGGCAAGTCACCGAGTCCTTCTGCAATGCAATTTTCTTTCCTGAAAAGTGAAGAATGGCTTTTCTTTCTATATTAGGCAATTTTGGTGAGGAAAAGACTGTGTGACAGGGGACTTGAAGGTATAAGATGTTGGGATATAGTTCTTGACTTGGAGTTAGGAAACCTGAGGATAATGAAACCTTTAGCAACTACCTCTCAGAGTGGTTGTGAGATGCAAATCATGTAGCCTATGTGACACACAGAAATGTCAATTATGACCCTAAAACCTGAACGGTGATAGCAGTGCTGCTACTGCTGGTGCTGCTGCTGCTACTGCTGCTGGTGGTGCTGCTACTGCTACTGCTGGTGCTGCTGCTGGTGCTGGTGGTGGTGGTTACAGAAGCTAGGTGGTACTAGGTATAGAACATTGGATTTGAAATCAGGAAGTTAGGTTCAAATGCCCCTCAAACATTTACTAGTTATGAGATCCAGAGCATGCCTCCTTTTCTTCATCTGTAAAATAAAGGCAGTAATAGAATTTACCTAACAGGATTGTTGCAAGAATCAAACAAGATAGCATATGTAAAGTGTTTTGTAAATCTTAAAGTGCTGTGGAAATGCTAGCTATAATTGTCATTTTCAGATTTTGAAAGGATGATAACTTTGCTTTTGAGGACTGCCTGATGACCTAGTGTCAACAGGTTGACAAATAAAGCCTAAAAACAAATATATGTAAACCTAATATTGCTGTATTGGATTTTCTATGTATATTCATGTATGTTGATAATTATATTTTCAGTATTAGATTCCCCCCCACACACATTCCTACAGAGTCCTGCCCACCTTGCAATGATAAATAATAGCATTTGAATCCTTGGATTCTTTAAACAGTATCACATTCAAGATTTGATGCCAACTTGGAAAGAAGTCTGCCATAGAGTACCCCAGGGATCTCTGCTTGGCCCCAGGCTAACATGTTTGTCAATGACTTGGATAAAGGAACAGATGGCCTGCTCATCACATTTGAAGATGATACAAATCTGGAAGAGATCTAATATACTTAATGGCAGGATCAGCATCTAAAATAATCTTGACAGTGCCTGGTACACTGTAAGTATTTAACAAGTCTTTTTGATGGGATGACAGGCTAGAAAATCTGCCTCTATCTAATGAGTTAAACATTAATGGAGATAAATACAAAATCTTACACTTAGGTTCAAAAGCCCTTCAAGTAAAAAGTGGGGAAGCTCCAGCTAGCCAAAAGTTTGTCTAAAAATGATCTGGAAAGCACAAACTAGATGGTGTCCTGAGGAAGGAGATCTGGAGCACAATGTGTCTCAGCTCCGTGCAACATGGGCATCAGATGCAGTGACTGCTGATAGCCTAAAGAGGAGGATACTTGGGGAGGACACAAGATCTGTGTTCAAGCACTGAAGGCCACCATGAGAAGAAGGGACAGGATCTGTTCAGTTGACCCCAGAGGGCAGAATCAGGAGCAATGGAGAAAGCTTCAGAGAGGCAAAATGAGGCTGCATGTTGAGAGAACTGTCTTCCCGATGGGAGATGTCTCAAAGCAGAATGGGCTGCCTCAGAATGCAGTGAGTTCTTTATTCATCAGGAGTCTTTGCTCAAAGGAGGAATGTCCACTTAATGGGAAAATCAAAATGGGGATTCTGAATCAGCAAAGGGCTGGGCTGGGTAACTACAGAAATCCCTCCAGTTCTGTAGTTCTGAGGTTATAGGGGTATGAGATTATGGCCAATGTAAATGAGAAATCAAGGCTAGCATAACACCAGGTGCCAAATGGCAATTGACTCTTGGAAGAAGGGCTCAGGCATGCATGCTAGGACCAAATAAATAATCATTAAGAGATCAGGGCGCATCTTTTATTTCATTGTCCAGACAACTGACCCAAGCCTCTACTTTCCCCCCAAGTTGACAATAATCATATGCCTTCCTCTGCAGGCACATTGGTCCCTGGATTCCTTGGTGATCAACAGATAAATAAAGCTGCCTTCCTGAAAGTGACATCATACCTCAGGCATCCAGGAGCAGGATTTGCTTGGCTTTGTCTATACAACAAACAATTTACATCTGAATAAAAATAAATATGTATACATAGAAATCATTCAACAGTCATGTGGACATATTCATCTGTAGGGTTTCTAACACGAAGTTAGCAACCAGCTGGGGACAAGGCCTGAAGTTCCAGAAAGTTACAGTTGAAAAGGACTTAATGGAAGCCATTTCTTGTCAGTTCAACAATTAAATTTAGGAAACATCAATTAATCACCTGCTGTCTGAAGAACAATGTACTTAGTTCTAGAAGAGAACTGATTTAGATCGGACAAGGGCAAGGGCCCTCAAAGAGGTCACAGTTAGATTAGGGAAAATATATCAACACAAAAACCAATGATCCAAGTACAATTTTAAAAATTGGATCTGGAGTTTCATGGATGTAAGATACTCCTGGTGAGGAAATTCCCTCTAATACTGGATAGCAGCAACCCTTCTTCAACTTCCAATGTCAGAGAAGCTGCCCGGAAACCTGAGAGGGTAAATGATTTGCCCAGGGCCACAGAGTCACCGAGGTAGGACTTGAACCAGCCTCTCCATCTGCCCATTGTCTGTCTCACACACTGCCTGTGAGTGCATTCAAGGGGACAAAAATAAGTGGGTATGATTGGAGGGGACTGGCAGTGACCTGGCTGAGTCTTGGCACCCTGACCTTCCTCACTTTCCATGGTCATCTATGAACTGAAATTGTCACAGAATGGTCTGTAGACCTCTAGAGGTCACTGAACTATGATTCTGAGTCTTCTGTAGTCTGAAGCCAAATCACCTAAATGTCTTTTAAATAACGATTATGTGCCCAGCCTGTGGCAGAGCATTCCAAGCTCCTATTCGTCTGATCAGCCACAGTTGGACACACTGAAATTTCAATTTACCAGGGTGATGTCACTTTGGGCTTCTTTGAAGATGAAGAATAACCATATGAGAACAGGTGACATGAATATTAGAGGGGAAAGTGTCCAGAGCCAGCCAACTGACACGTTCACTCTTAAGTCTAACACAAGCTCTCAAATGCAGACAGACTGAAATGTGTGGCTCTAGACATAGATACAGACATAGACACAGACTATCTCTCAGGATTTTTGTGAGGATAAAATGAGATGACAACTATAAATGATGTTGCAAACCTTCAATATTATATAAATGCTATTATTGTTAAGATTAACTGTGGTCCAAGCACTTCATATGTCTTGGCCTTAATTTTCTCATTGGTCAAGGAGAGGTTAGACAACATGACCTCAAAGACTAGTTCCATCCCCAGATTTTAAAAATCCATCATCTTATTATAAGAAGTTGTTTGTATATGGCACTCGTTAATCTCTTCCTGGTGCTCTGACAATGGTGCAGGCACATGGCAGGTTGGAGAAGGTTTAGCCATACCACTGGAAAGAGTTTTGGCTCTCAAAGAATATGAGAACCCAAGAGATCATGGCAAGAGGGACCAAACTGGGACCTGGGTTTAATATGCCAATGTTTCAGGGATTTGTGATTTTATCAGGGAGAGAATATGTCCCCAACAGTACCATTCTCTCATGTTATAGCAGTAAATAAGTCTTGAGAATTACTTAGTAATCACAGAGTATAAGTGACTTCAGGTCAATTCAGTATATTAAGCATTCATTAATTGTCTCCTGTATACCAGACAAAAATAGAGCACTTTTGGGCATACTACTTGGGCCAGGGAGGGAGGCAGAGACGTAAACAACTGGCATTTAGTAAGTACTTACTGTGTGCCAGACACTGTGTTAAATGCTGGGGACAGTGAAAAAAAGAGGCTGTCCTTGACCTCAGGAAACTTATATTCTAGTAGGGGAAGAAGATCCATCAAAAGGAACTGTGTGGATAGTGGTCAAAAAGAAAGTACCCATGGTAGGGCATGGTGGGGACGTCCAGAGACACAGAAGGTAAAGAAAATAGGACCTACCTGCATACATCCCCAAAGTGGAGATCCTGGAAGGAGCTCATCAATGGACCGAGAGAGTTGGCATGGTGCAGGGATGTTGTAGAGTAAAAGATACCAGGTACTGAGGATAGGGAGAAACCACCTGTGCACAGATCATCATCATGACCTGCCTCATCATTGTCACGCCATCATCATCACCGTCATGTCATTGTCATTGCTATAATAATATTATGATTGCTATTTAGATAGCTCTTTAAAATTTTCAAAACACATGACAAATATCGTCTCATTCAACCTTCGTAAAAACTCTGGGAAATAGATGTCATTATTTATTATCCTCCATATTTTAACTGAGGAAAGTGAGGCAGATAAGTTAAGCAACTTGCCCAAGATCACACAGCTAATCCGTTTCTGAGACTGGATTTGAATTCAGGACTTCCTGACTCCAGGAGCATCAGTTTGTCTATTGATCTAACTAGCTACCTCTAGCCCAAAATAAGTAAATGTAAATACAGAATAAATACAAAGTTATTTCTAGTTTGGGAGACAAGTAATAACTGGGAGGGTTAGGAAATGCTGCCTCAAAAGAGAATATTTGTACAAAGCACTTGGCACAATGCCTAGCACACAATAGGCACTATATAAAAGCTTATTCCCTTCCCTTCCCCTCTCCTACAGAAAGTGACAGTGGAGTTCAATTGGGAAGGAACCGCTGGATTCCAGGAGGTAGAATTGAAGTAGGAGGGCATTCCAAAAATGGAGAAGCATCCAGGCAAAGGAACAGGACAGATCATGGAGGAGTAAGGCTGGAAACCAAGCCTGGTAGCAGAATGAGAAAGGCTTTGGATGCCAGACAGAAGGGTTGCTAGTTCATGCTTTGGGCAGCAGGTAGCTGCTGAAATACTTAGACAGAAGATTGGCATGCTTCGATTGGTGCTTTCAGAATGAGAGCTTGACAGATATGGGCTGTATGGGAAAGGGAGATACTAGAGGGTGAGACCAACAATAGCTTCCTGTAGCGTAAGAGGCAGGATTGGAAATAAGTCTTCCTCACTCCTAGTGAGGCAACTAGCTGGAATGGTGCAATGGATAGAAGGGCCGGAAGACATGAGTTCAAAGATAACCTCAGACACCTCTAGCTGTGAGACCCTGGACAAGTCACTGAGATTCTGTCTACCTCCTTTTCTTCAAATATAAAATGGGATTTGTAAAGCTCTTACCACAATGCCTGATAGAGAGTAGGCATCTCTGACATACTATTGCTATGATTATCAGTGTATTATCGTGTTCATTGCTCTATCTACTATGACTCCCTGCCTCTCAGAAGCTAAAGGGGAGGGAGATGATTAGTGGAAGTGTGCTACTCTGATCATCTCCACAACCCAAGTTTAACCTGTCACCTTCATGATTTCACAGCCTCAACATCGATACCCCCTAGCAGATGCAGCCCTTGCCCTCCACTTCCCCTCCACCTAGATTGGTCACCTTCCTGTGTCCACCCAAACACCAATAAACCATAGAGGGGCTATCTGCAATGAGATTTCCACTGAAGAGGAACACATATCTCCGAAGAGTTGCCAGCCTTCTGCTCTTGGGTAACCCAGTATTACATAACACCAGCTAAAACAGGAACCAAAAACTGTTGAGCTCTCCCTAAAAACATACCACAAAATGTACCAGTCACTGCTTGGAGGAAGGAAACTGAGCTCCTCACTCAACAGAGCTTTCTGTCCTGAAAAGTTTCTCCTACACCTGGGTGTGGGGGAGGGGGAAAGGGGGAGAGAGATGGAGAGAAGCAGAAGGCTTTGCCTTGTCTTTCAAAGCTGCTCATACTGGTCCCAGCCATCTCCAACCTCCCTAAAAGGGATGGGAGAAAGCCCATGGAGCTGAGCACAGACCCTTTTCCTCCTTCTCTTCCACTCACTGAGGAGTGAACTGGATTGCCTTTGGGAAATTACAAGGTTCTTTTAAGAAACCAAAATTTCTCCCAAAAACAAAGGTGTTCCTTTGTAAATATTTTTTAAAAATTAATTTATTTGTTTTCAGTTTTCTACAATCACTTTCATATGGCTTAGATTTTCTCCTCCCTCACTCCCTCCCCAAGATGGTATGCAATCTTATATGGGTTCTACACATACATTCTTTTTAACCACATTTTCACATTAGTCATGTTACACAGAAGAATTAAAATGAATGGGAGAAACTATGAGAAAAAAAACAAGCCAAAACAAACATAACACAAGAGAAAATATTCTGCTTCATTCTGCATTCCAATTCCATAGTTCTTTCTCTGGATGTGGATGGCATTTTGCCTCAAGAGTCCTTCGGGAATGTTTTAGGTCCTTGGATTGCTGTGGAGGGCTAGGTTTATGAGAAGCAGTCCTTGCACACTGTGACTGTTTTTGTGTACAGTGTTCCCCTGATTCTGCTCATATCACTCGGCATAAGGTCATATAAGTCCTTCCAGACTTCTCTGAAATCCTCCTGTTCATAATTTCTTCTGGTACAATAGTATTCCATTACATTCACATACCACATTCAGTTTTCCCCAAATGATGGATCCCCTCGATTTTCAGTTCTTGGCCACCACAAAGAGAGCTACTATAGATATTTTTGTACATATGGGACCCTTTCCCATTTTTATGATCTCTTTGGGATACAGTACTAGAAGTGATATTACTGGATCAAAGGGTATGCACACTTTTGTAGCCCTTTGGGCATAGTTCCAAATTGCTCCCTAAAATGGTTGGATTAGCTCATAGCTCCACCAACAATGAATTAGCGTTCCAACTCTCTCACATCTTCTCCAATATTTATCATCTTCCTATTTTGTCATGTTAGCCAATCTGACAGGTGTGATGTGGTAAAAGGCACTTCTTTCTAATAGTGATGTTTCTGTACATCTACAAACAACTGAATGCCACACTCTTTGAAGAACTGGAAAGGAGTTCACAAAGAGAATTGGGTGGAGACTCAAGGGGGCTTGGAACCTCACTGGAAGATAGAATTAACAAGGAATAGGGAAGGAAAACTGGAAGTATATCATCCACAAAGTCTGTGTGTGTGAGCTTTGTGTATGCGTTTGTGTGTGTGTGTGTCTGTGTGTACATGCTTGGAAAGATGGGTGGGTCGTACAGAAGGACGACCTTCACAGGTATCTTCACTTGGTTGACATTGAAATTCTTCTGACCTTCTGAAAGACATAGCTAAGAATTGGACAGAATGGGCAGGCATAGATCAGATGACCTCTACACAGTAAGATGGATCATTTGCATTGATAAGGTCATGGACCCATTAGACTCTGACTATATAAATCATCTCACTTATTTTCAGAAGGTTTCCTCATATTTTCCAGTTTTTCACTTTCTGTCATTTTTTCTAGTTATTTTTTTTCATTTATAGTCTAAGTGCTTAACGATAAATGTTAGAAATTTAAACTGCAAGGAGACCAATGGAATCTATGAAATGGATTCTACAAAGTAATAAACTAACCCTACCTCTTCTGTAATAAACACTGGTATTTAATAGAGAAGTTTCAGCCAGTCAAGGACTTCTCTACATTCAGCTGTCCGGGCTGTAATGGGATGTCCAAGATGGTATTCCAACTAAGACGTGTCTTTGCCTCGTGAACTCCAATGGCAATTATTGGCAAGCACCGGTGCTCTAAACCATGGCACGGCTTGGTTTAGACAGATGTGCAGGGAAAACATCTGTTCCCCAGAACTCGGGATTTCCTGCTGTAGGGCAGAGTCCTTGTTTGCTTTCCAGAAGGTGTACTGCGGGTTTGGTCCCCAACATTTGGGGTTGGCAGGTACTAGGTCTCACATATTATTCCTAGTGCTTTGGGTGTGTGGTGGCAGCTTGGGCACCAAAGCCACCCATGAGGCTCACCAGTTGCCCATACTCTGGTCGCCACTCTCTACCCAGTGAGCCTGGTGGGGGCTGTCCCAGCACAAGCTTTTGGCCCTGTCCAGCGCCAGCCCAAAAGAATTTTTCAGAACTAGATGCCACCTCATGGGAAGGCGCTGGAGCAACATGTCGAATCAAGGGGTTCGTCTTTAAAGACTAGGCACGTTAAGTTTAATAGGGGATGAAGACGAAGGAGAGAGAAAAAGCCTGAGCTCCCTGGGAAGGGGCGTCCTCTGCCTCCCGCCACCGTGGGAGCATGAATATTCTGCCGACAATGGGAGCTGCTGCTCGCGGCGCCCCCCGCCCGCCCGCCCGGCACCCAGGCTTCTCCGAGCCTGGGAACAGATGGTGTGCCACCTGACTCGGGACATCTAATGCAAGATTCATCGCGCCTCGCAGGAAGTCAAGGCTCAAGCAGCAGCAGCCCAGAAGGTGAGCCCGGTGACACAGGATGACAAGACGGGCGAGGGGCGGAGGGGAGGGGAGTGGAGATGAGGACTGGGCAGGAAGGTGGTGAGCCAGCCAGGTCCCTGAGCTCAGGCCCCTCACAGGAGAGAGGACTGCCCAGGCTGGGCACCAAACCCAGGGACCGCGTGTTCAAATCCTACCTCAGCTACTTGTTACCTTTGTGACCTTGGACAAGCTATTTATCAGCTGGGGCCTCTATCTCCCCACCTGTGAAATGAAGGGGCTGAATTCATATGAACTCTACTGACCATTCTAGCTCTGAGTCTCAGAGCTCTGTCCTTTTAACACTACCAGGATGTTAATAAGTGCTTGGGTCCTACGTGGCTGATCACCTACCAGATCTCCCACCTGAATGACCCACAGACATCTCAGACACCTCATGCCCAAGATGGAACTCATTAACTTATATTATCACACCCCTCCCCCATTTCATCAGCATCTGAAAAGGAAAGTGATTTTCCCCATAGCTGTGCCTGGTGATTAGAAATCATTGGGATGTTCTCTAAAACATAGCAGAGGTTCAAATCCCCTTCATATCCTATGGGACTAGAATGGCTCAGAGAATTCTCAGAGAACCAGCGAAGAGCTGGAAGGGACCTCAAAGGGCAAAGAGTTCAGCCCCTTCCTTTTAAATGAGAAAACTGAAGCTCAGCTTTTCCATGGAGCCATAGTGAGTTGTAGAGTCTGAACTCAGTTGAATCCAGGTCCTGTGCTTCTCAAGTTCAGCATTCTTTCAATTATTACAACATGAAAAAGTAACTTTTAGGATGAGACACTGCCACTGTTGCCCCATTGAAGTGACCTGTTTGCAAACGAAACTATTTGTCCTCACTGGCTATGGCCTTTCCACAAGAAGGGGACTGGCTAAAGACATTGGAATAATCCCTGGGACAGGGAGGGATCTCTCTTGGGTCTGTATATGAGGAAAGGAGACGCACAACATTTTTCATCAAATCAAAGATTACCACCACTCTCTGTCCCCATCACTAGGAGAATAGTTTCCCAGAATTTCCGGTACCATGTGGTGAAGGACCGATCGGATGGCCCCACTCATGCTTGGCTGTGGGTTATAGAGTTCTGGGTGTCCTGAGCCCTAAGTGGGAGAATGTCCTGGTAAACCGTAGGTGAAAATGCTGCTTCCCTGCCATTCTGCTGCTTAGCTATATAAAAGGATTTGTTCCCATCAGACTGGCACATCAAAAAGTTTAGGACACAAACCTAATACCCCATAAAAATTTATTTCTAACCTTGTTAGCTCTGTAACTGGTTGGGAAGCAGAGCCAACCCCAAAGTTAGAATGGCATTTAAGTGAAGTCAGGTCATTTACAAATAAATTACTATCTACAAAACCATCATAACTGAGGCAGCAATGAGCGGCCAGGAAAATTCGTTCTCTGAGATGCTTTACTATTCCGGTTGTACATTATTAGCCTGACATGATGCCGTCTGCTCCCCATGCTGGGTGCACACACAGGCAGGGGCGTTCTAGACCCAGCACTCTGAAATAAGCCTTTAAGGATTTTCAAATATTTGCAGAACTGCATTACAAGTCAAGATAATGGCATTTTTATAGCAAAGGAAAAATCACAGCTGAAACGCACAAGGGCATGAGATGAGACCTGAACAATTGGCTTCATAAATAGCCTAAGCCATCTGGCTTTGGAGGTATCAGCCGAAAGCAGGTCAGCCCTGGGTGTGTGGTCAGCAGTGGTGTCAGGGTGAGCTAAGGACTTAGAACATGGCAGATTGCTTCTGATATCCCCCTCAGGGACTGTTAGGGAACCTAGCTGAAGCAGGGGTGCTCAGTCAGTCAATCAGTGAACTTGTATTTATGAAATGCCCACTGTGCACTAGATGAGGCACTAGATATTAGGAATGCAAAGAAAGGTAAAAGACAGACCTTGCTTTTCAGGAGATCCCACTCTAAATCTATTGGGATGCCAGGATTCTGGGGGTTTTTTCTATAAAACCCATAAAAATAACCACACAGTTTGGCTTTACAACAGTGGAGGAATGTAGTGGTGACCATGAGGAAACTTCTAAGACTCTTTCTTGCAAAGGGGGTCCTGCCCTGTACCAGAAAAGGGAATTTCCTCATCCAGAAGATCCCAGTAGGAATGAAACCACAGTTGATGTCCAAGAGTGGGCTTCTGGGAACTTG
>CM053770.1:5201116-5262752 GCA_028658325.1 Potorous gilbertii | reverse complement strand
CCAGCAGTTTAGATATGGCACCATCTCTGCTCCCTCCCTCCATCAGCCATTCACATTCACATATGCTGTGGAGATGAACTTGGGGAACAAGGTATGAGCCTTTGCACAGGGAGCCTAGTGGCCTCCCCAAGAGAAGCTATATAACCTGAACACAGGCAAAGAATGGATCTCCCGACTCTGCCTCTGCCTGACTCCAGCCAATCTCCCTCCTCACACCATGGAATATTTCCTCCGATATTAAGCCCTTGTTCACTTGGAAGGCATGACCCAGGCAGCCTCATTGTATTTGTGGTTATCCAGTTTTTCTCTGTGCCCCCCGAAGTATTCAGAAAAGTAGATCTGTGCCCAGAAGGAGTTTGGTGGCCCTCTGCTCTTTCATTTTTGGAGTTTTCTCTTCTTTATTGTGCATTTATTTATTCCCTGTTTCTTGGAAACCATGATTAGAGAGGAGACTAGTTTATTCTAGGTGTGTTGGAGGGTTCCTGGAGTCCCAGTAGATGCTCTAGAGGGGTCCTGCATCCTCTACAAAGGAGGGAGACAGTACTGATCATAGGTGAGACTGCTATGGACACATCAGGGTACATTGTTTGAAAATATCAATTGGGTGACTCCAGAAAGTATTGATTATTTATATTCTAGAGTCCATTGTTTATCAGCTTCTGGGAGTCCTGGCAAGTCACAGGAATATGGAGTCCCTGAGCTCTGAACACATGGGCAGATTCAGCTCTTGAGGGTATGTTTACAGCAAACAAAAGGGAGGTGATCATGATCTCCAGGGCTAACAGAGGGCATCTACAAGGCCTGATCTCACTGCTGAGTTGTCTCTGGTAAGCCTTACCTGCAGGCTGATTTAAAGGCATGCAAAACAAAGACAACATCCTTGAACTTACTATTTATCTAAGGTTGAGTCCAATTCAAAATAAAATCCTATTCAGCACTCTTTTCCTGGTACAATGCACACAGAGAATGTGTGTATGGTGAAAGAACCAGCCTTGAACGCCCTCCTTGGCCAAGGGAGAACGATTGATTTATGCCTCCTAAGTTTTTAACCTTCTGGCTGACATTAGTGAATCCTCATGAGGTGTACACTACCATGGTACCATGCTGCTGGGGGCGACTACGGGTCAGACAGAGGAGGCTCATTATTCTGTCTCTTCAGTTAGTAAGACAGGGGCAGTGTAATGCAGTGGAGAGAGGTGATCTGGACACTAGCAAGACATGGCTTCATGTCTTACCTCTGACATGATAGTGACTGTGTGATCCTCAGGAGAAAACTAGCCACTCACTGCCCTGGCACTTTTCTAAGACTATACTTTTATTTTCAGAGGCACTTGGGGCTGAGTGATTTGCCTAGGGTCATGCAGCTAGCAGATGTCTGAAATTGAATTTGAACTCGGATCCTCCTGACTCTGGGGCTGGTGCTCTGTCCACTGATCCACCCAATTGCCCTGGACTATACTTTTCATAGAAGGTGCCAACCTGCTTTGGTAGAGGGAGCTCCTTATGTCGCTGAAATAACATCTCTGCCTTCTGGAGCCCCTATTCCCAGGGCCACCATGAGATTCAAATGAGATAAAAGCCAGGTGACACTTCCTGAGCTTTAAAGCAAATGTAAATAGCAGATCTTATTGTTTGAATGGTAATTTTCTGATGAAGCCTTGGGATCCTAGGCTAGCAAAAGACTTGGAAGGGACTTGGCAGAGGGCATTGAGTCTAGCCACTTCAGTTTACAGAGGAGGACACAGAGGTCCAGAGGGACAGTCTGAATGGCTCATGAGTGCAGAGCTGAGATACTACAAGTATGTGACTTTTTCTCCTATTTCTTCCATGTCCAAATCCTAAGCATTGGAGTGACTTCATTCCATGAATACCCCTTAGAATTAGCTGCCTGCACCATGGAAATATGTCTTCTGCTGTTCAGATTTTCAAGGGCATCTCAAGGTTAATATTACCATATATTAAGGACTCCTACAGAGTACAAAAGGGCAGCTAGATGGTACAGTGGATAGAGCACTGGGCCTGGCATCAGGAAGACCTGAATTTAACTCCAGCCTCAGACACTTAGGGGCTGTGTGACCTTGGGCAAGTCACTTAACTCTGCCTCAGTTTCCTCATTTTTAAAATGGCATGGAGAAGGAAATGGCCAACCACTCCAGGATCTTTGCCAAGAAATCCTCAAATGTGGGTCACAAAGAGTCAGGGGAGTGAACTACTACAACAGTAGCATACAAGCTTCTGTTGTAATGGCTCTTAATTGTTCATTGAGCATCTCTGGAGGGTGGCCGTTCAGGGACATGACTGTGATTGATAAGTTATAGTGAAAAAGTGTGACCTCACTTTTTCACTAAGGAGCACTGGAGCTAGTGTCAGTAGAGAACCGAATTTGAATCCTGGTTATGCCACCTCCTAAGCTCTGAGACTTTGGGCAAGTTACTGGACTGCTGAATGGCTTCCTAGCCTCAGACAATTAAATGTATGGTTCCAGCTGTGAGGGTGTTATGATTTGAAGGAGAGCCAGTCACTCTGTGAATGGTGGGTGTCCTTTGGCAGGTCTCTCTGGTGAAAGTTGGCCATCTTTCTGCCATTCCAGTTATCTCTTGCCTAAGTTCCCATTCCTCTTCTGTAGCTGTCTACAAAGCCAGTTTCTTGCTTGTTGGTATATGTGAAATGGTAAAGAAACTCTAGAGGACCTTGGAGAGCCCAAGAGCTGCCGAATCATTCCCTTTGGTAGCATTGGCAGAGCCAGTGAGGCAGCACTCCAGGACATCACATGTCTTGGTAGAAGGAAAGAAAGTCATAGAGTGGGCCTGCATCCCTTGGGGGCTTTTTCACTTTCTCCTCTCATCTGGAGAAGTGAAGAAGGGAGCTTCTTTGCTTCTGCTCTCCCTATCAATAGTGAGGCAACACTTGTTGCCTAAGGTTTCCATGCCAAATTCATGGTTAGCTTCTCCAGGCTCTTCTGCTTCTCCCATCTGTACTGCTGCTGCTTCATCTGATCCTGACAAGTCAGAGTAGATAACAAAATGGCAGTTCCAACCTGCAGTCACAAGTTTTCTGTGAGGCTAGCCATGCCTGCCTGTAGTCCATAGTGTTGCTGATGACATAGGACTACAGATCCCAAATAGTAATGAGTTGAATTTACCTGGTATTATAAATGCAGCAGACAAGAAAAGCCATGTTTCAGATTAGCGATTGACTTTGAAAAAGGAGAATGAGAAGAGCGTTGACAGACTCTCTCCTGGTGGTACCAGGGGCTCTCGAAATGGAGTCTGGGTGACCCAGGCGATCTTTACTGCCAGGGCTATTAAAGCAATTTCTTTGTGCTCCTCCATCTTTGTTATTTTGACACCATCTTAAGTTCTGTGGGCATTGCCTTAAAGCTTCCCCTCCTCTTTCTTCTTTCCCTCTAGCCTGCTGGCTTCCTCTTTTCTGCGAGCCTTTCTAGTTTGGATATTCAGAACATATTTGCAACTCTGATTAGTGACTGGTGGGGTCTTTATGAACAAGTAGCTAATGGTGTCTGGATTGGCCTCAATTCTCCCCCAGTGGGATGACATCAGAGCGCCTGACATGTTGTGCTGCTATGTTCACTGGCCTCCCTACCCTCCCCAGCACTTTGGGGGCTAACATGATTAGTTAACACTAGCTGCTTTTATGGTGGGTGTGGAGGACTGTGCCAACCCCAGGGCTCTGGTAACAGAGAATGAGAATTCTAGGTGATGGAGCCCTTGAAAGAAAATTGAGGGTCCTTCTTTTAGGAAATTACTCTGTTAAATAAGCTGGTTAAAGATGATGAATACAAAATACAGTCCATGTGATGTTTTGGTCATGAGTTTAGCCCTGTCCAGGGCTCTTAAGTCTTTAGAAGAGGGTGTAGAACTGTTTTGGGGTGTAGTGCTGGACTGGGTACAGTGAATCCTCATTTTTCTTTAAATTCAAGGTTTGGTTAAATAAACGAATCAACAACTGTTTGCCTAGTAACAAAGAACATTTAAATTAATGCCCAATATATTTAATAATCAAAGCAATGCAAATTCAAATATCTTTAGGGAATCATCTTGCACCCATCAGATTGGCAAAAATAGCTAACCGCAAAAAGATTCTGTGTGAGTTATTTAAAGAAAAAGACAAACTAACAAAAAACCCAAATACAGGTATCTTTATTCCCCACCAGTCCAACTGTGACTTGTAGAAGTATTTCAGCTAGCAATCTGGTGACACTCAGTAAAGATTGTAAAATTAATCATGCTCTTTGCCCTGATCCGGTGACCCGAGTGAATATAACCTTAGGGTATCATCCAAAGAAGTAGACAACAGAGGCTGTTTGCTCCAAACTTTGACAGCCCCATGGCATGTGTTTGGATGTTCCCTTCTGTGTCAATGTCAGTTTGCTTTGTCTTGACTCTTCCCTGTCCAGTGGTACTGAATTCTTGCTCTGAGGAATGGGGTCTTGGAACTCAAGACCATGAATGACTGGCACCCAAGCCAGTGTGATATCCTAACTGCCTGTCACTCATTTTACAAAACTGTAATTCTTAGGGCCAGAGAGAGTGATTCTGACGTGATTCCTGTTTCTGGACTTGTGTATTTGTTCAATTTGTCTTAAGCAAATGTGTCTTCTAGATGTGAATTTTCTCTAACATGATAAGGTTCCAAAATACGTCCTTTGGACCATTTTTCTTTTAACTGTGAGGATGAATACGACAACTTGTGCTCACTGTGCCAATACCCTGGCATCTCAGCCTCTGGGGCCAGACCTGCCTCAGTTCTTTTCAAAGCATATTGCACCTGGCTGGCCCTTACAGATGCTTTCTGCCTACATAATCCAGGACCCCAATGAATTATCTGGGAGCTTTTCAAAGTGAGGACCCCCTCCTTGGATGCATGTGTAAATACCTGAAAAGCATTGATTCCTTCTATCCACATGGGCTCTAGTCTGGGATTTCCTATAGTTTATCAGAAAGGGTCCCCCCAATGTGCTAGAGGTCTTCAGGCCCCACTTATCCCTCTGTTCACTCTGCATGGCCAGCCATTGCCATTTTTTAGTCTTGAATTTCTACAATGACTTCCTTTACACAGACTTCCTCTCCTGGTCCTAGAACGATTTCAACATGCTGTGGCTCAGCCCTTTATAATTTTTTTTTTTAATTAAAGGTCACCTTTTGAAAAGCAAATTTTAGTAGATGATCTCATATATGCAGCCCTGGTTTTTTTGTTGTTAATACTGGGCTGCAGGAAACTTCTTTGACTATATATCGAATATTTTCTAACCCCACAAATTATCAGATTTGTACTCTTGTATGTTAGGTGGAACAGGAAAGAGGCTTCTCTCCATGGTCCCAGTGTAACTACTCCTTCAGAATCCCTAGGGTTTCTTCAGCGGTCAGTGACGTTGCTGAAGACTCTGTCTCTTCTGCACCAAGATGCCTGAGTCCATAGGCAGCAGTCAGCGAGTGCCTCGGGTCTGCACCCATCCAACCTAGCCAATGCTCAGCTTGACAGAGAATCTGGAGGGATGGAGAAGGGAGAAGGGAGCTTATGGATAAACCACTGAGCCGAGCTGAAGATATTGGGACTCGGGTAACAGAGAGGAGGTGGTGTGCTCACCTGTTCTGCTGTGGACACAGCATCGCTTGTCACTGGTGGCAGGATCGGCCCTTTTTTGGTACCAGACGCCGTTTCCCTTTATTAGATCTGTTTCTCAAATTGCTGCGTCTTGCCTGTGGGTCCCCTCTGGCCAGTTGGCCATGGGATCCTCCTGGACGTTTGGGCTTCTTGGGCAGAATCAGCTTCCAAAAATAGAATGCTGTGCTTCTATCTAGTTCCCCAAGTGCTGCAGCAGGAAGAGAGGTGAGAAGGCAAGGCATGATACGTCCCAGAGGCTTTCCCTGCCCTGCCTCTCCAGGTGGGCCACAGAGCTGGTGGCCTCCCAGAGAATTTTCTGTTTTCTTTCTCCTGGCACATAAACAACAGAAGTATCCTTTAGCTTCAATGCGATTTTTCACATTTTCTGGGGGGTGGAGGAGTTGAGGAAATAACATAATCCCTTCTAGGAATGAACAGGCTCTGAATTCAGTGTTTTTTCTGTCCCTTGACATTTGTGATACTTAGGATGCCCTGTAGAAGAGAGAGAACTCCCCAGTCTCCAGTTCTGACTCTCATTTGTTTGATACAATAACACCTGATTTGTCTGACTCTATTAGGGAACCAGATGACCCGTGTACATGTACTGATCTCATAGGAACAAACATTTAGATCTGGAAGAGATCGTAGAGGGCGTCTGGTCTAAGTCACTCATTTCACAGATGAGGAGATGAAGGGACAGGCCTATGCTTGCAGAAGAAGTGAGAATCAGGTGTCCAGTGTCTTATCCTTCCTATTGGGCCATGCTAACTTACCTTCTAAAAACTCCTGCTTTAACATTAACTTGATGGAAATTCTTATATGGAATGCCCATCCTCTTCCTCTCAGCCTTATCCTCCAGCTGAGGAAGCTCCCAGTTCCTTTATGGGTGCCCCTCAAGGGCAGGGCCTGGCTCCTTGCATTTTTTATCCACAGCACAGATCCAAGTTCTTTCTCCCAGCCTAGCTTCCAGGGCTGTGGCTCACTCTCAGTGCCTCCTAAGCTGATGGAGGAGGATACAATGGGGGAAATTGTGGGGACCATCTTACTAGTTCTCAGCTCTGTTCCCTGGGTGCAAGGCTGCAACCTCTAGATTAACAAATGGATAGAGTACCTTGGAGAATAAAGAAAAAAATTATATGTGTGTGTATATATACATGTATGTACATGTGTACATATATGTGATCTATGTAATATAGCAAACTTCATTTCAGTACCACTGTCTGCCTTTGGCATCGGATGCACTGTTTTATGCATTTAATCCCAGATTCTGAGAAGGGGTCCCCCCCTCCAGGTTAAATAGTGAGAAAGCCCTGAGTGTCTGAGGAAGAAGCTGAATTTGGCCCAGGCTAGGCTGCCTTCCACTCACCACTCTTCTTCAAGGAGAGGAAAGAAAGCCTCTTGGCTTGTGGAGTGCTTGCCCATTAAGTGCGTGATGGCTCCAGTGTGGGGCTGTACAGGGTGCAGGAGCAGACTCCCCACCAAACAGCTGTAGCGGAGAACATTCTGGGTCTTCTTGCCTCCTTTGGTATCTTGTTCCTGCGCTGAGGACTAGGCAAGAGTGGGCTTGCTCCCTGGCCCCCTTCCTCACTCCCCAGCCCCATCCCCACTCCCCAGCCCCATCCCCGCTCCCCGGCCCCATCCCCGCTCCCCGGCCCCATCCTCACTCCCTGGCTTCATCCCCACTGCCTGGCCCCATCCTTGCTCCGCAGCAGACTCATCCCCTCTCTTTGTCTGGGCCACCTTCAAGAACTGCCACATTCACCAAGTGAGACCCTTTGGGGAAGAAACAAGCCTTCTTGTTTGGTGACAGTGTTAATCTTTTCCTGGAAACATGATGGGAGAGCTTTGCCAGATGCTGACAAGTGATGGAAAATCATGAAAACTCAAATCTGGATCCCCTCCCCCCCCACAATGTGTTTCAGTTTGCATTTTGAGAGCAGTTTTAGAAACTTATCGCCCATTTTGTCAGAGACATAATTCACATCTTTCTCTAGGCACTGTAAACAAGAGAGATGCTTTAATGGTCCCATAAAGGCATTCCAGGCTGATCGCTGAGATTAGACCCTTCAGTAATGGATTTGCGTGTGCTCTTGTGTGTGTGTGTGTGTGTGTGTGGGTATGGGTGTGTGGGTGTGGTGGGGGAGGGGAAGTTTGACAGAGGTAGTAAATGGACTGGAATGGGATCTCTGAGCAGAGAGACTTCGATGTCTCTAAAGTGTGCCTGCTTTATCTCAGGCTCCATTGGAAGACAGATTGAAGGGGCTTCTGACACTGTCCTCTTTATCAGTTCACGGGCCTCCGCCTCTGCTTCTACCATCTAAGTGAACACTAATTGAGGTCATTTCAATCCATTCATCACCTGAAATTGAAGTGATATTAGCTTAAGGGGAAGGCTTTTTCCCCTTTAATCTGGATGCATTTATGCTACATGGACTCTGGCTTTTTGTAGAACAGCTCCATTCTCTGGGCCCTTTTCAAGCCAGGAATCTGCTGTCTATCAGATCTTCAAAATCAGCTTGTGTATTTTTAAATAAATGTTTCAGAAACCCTGACTAAAGTTGCAAAGTTCCTGTAGCATCTCTGTATAGTTCCTGTAGGATTGTAAGTTCTTGTAGCATTCAGTTGGACCTCTCCTTCATTTATTCTCATATGACTAATAAAAGGGGAAAATAAGGATTAGTGCTGATTCCAGGTCAATTTGAACTCTTCCAAGGCCCTTGAGCTGGAAGGTTCCTCAGAGCCCATGGAGTCTGATACCAGCCAAAACCCAGACAAGTTAGTTGAGTGACTTGTTCAGGGTCAGAGAGCTCTGCAGTGGAAGGGCTAGGTCTTGACCCAGAACTCTCAAAGTACCTAGGACACCCAAAGGACATGATGTTGTGTTCCTAGGGCCTTTTATTAGTGTCAGTGTAGTGCAGGTTACTATAAGTAATCTGTTTTTAAGAGCAGTTCATGAGAGAACAATAAGGTGGTGTTCGCTTGGCCCTTGGAGAGAAGACGAACACCAGGTGTTCAGTGTTGATGAGCTCAGCTCTCACTTGTGCCTAGAAGAATCCTAGAGTCAATCCCTGGTGGGGGAGGGAGGGGTTCTGTTCTCCACACCCACCCTACCTCCCCCTGCCCCGCAGTCTGCAATGGGTAGTCTAAGGAAAGGGTTTTAGAAATCTCCTTTCTTCACTCCTCAACCTGAAATTTGAAGGCAGTGAGTTGAAGGCCTCATGTCCTAGCAAGAATCCTTCAGAGACATGTTCTGGTGAGGGGCTTCCCATTCCATTGCCCTGTTCTGTATACCCCAAAGTTGACCTCTCTGTTGGACTCAAATCAGGGAGCTCCAAGGAATGCAGAGTAAAATATCAAAGCAGAGACAACTGAAGAGCATATTTCCATCCACTTGACCAAGAGACAGTGGGGTCTTCAGTCACTGAACAGAATCTGGACCATGTTTCCCATCTAGGGCGCTGGGTTCAAGCTGTGGCAGTGCCACTGATTCACTGTTTGCCATGTGGCGAGCTATTCTCTTTCTTGGGACTCAGTTTCCCTGTGTATAAAATGCAGACACTCTGTGTGCTGCCTGCCACGGGGTTGTTCCAAGATAAAAGACTTATACTCTCTAAAGCTCTATAGACATGTGAGCTTTGAAGCTTTTTCTAAAAAGAGATTTTACTTCCTTTTTTTCCTCTCCCAAACTGGACTTGCCCCATTAGTGGAATTTAGTAAGGATAATTTTTAAATGATTTTAATGATCAAATACATTATTGGAAGATACTTCAGGGAAAGAAAGCTGTACAGAAAGAGGAGAAGTAAAGGACCAAGAGGAACAATCAGATTTTTATCAGTTTAGCATCTTGATCCTGTGTGCCCAGTATGCCTTGCGGCTACACGGGCTGCCTTGGCCCCAGTTTCCCGATTTCCAACACTCTGGAGGTGACCAGGGGTCATTCACCTGACATGTGCTGTTGGGTTCTGAAAACAGACCTGTCAAGGCAGGATTCCCTTATTTCAGATGAAGTAAGTGAGATTTGGAAGAAATGAGTTGCCTAGGCTCCTGAAGCCAGGAAATGGGAGCCTTGAAAGTAGGGCAGAGATTTTTCTGCTTTTACCAGCCTAGTTTGCAAGCCAGTGTTATGCTGGATGACGAGGGGTGTCACTGTCTTATCACTGGTGTGGCCGAGTCAGAAGAGCACTGAGCTTGAAGGTAAGAGGGTCTGAATTCAAATGCTACCTTAGTCACTGACTCTCACTCAGTATGATTTTCTTCATTTGTAAAATGGAGATAAGAACAACTCTTACTTTGCAGGGTGGTTCTGAGTAGCACAGGTAAAGCATTGGGTAAATGCCAGCTCTGATTACCATGGAGACATCCACAGACCAAGCATTTCCCATCTCTGAGCTGCTGGGAAGGGTATAAGTTATAAATGGGGTGCAGCTTGCACAAAGGAAGGGACTTCCCACACCAAACCCCCCCAAATCCAAAGTACTTGAGTGATCCTCACACTAGTCTGAGCCCTAGCTAGAGTCTGCTGTAGGGGAGAGGGTTCTAGCCATCCCCAGGTGTCCCCTGATTCGATTTCTAGGGTGACTGGAAATGTAGGAGGTGTTCCCTGGCCGCGATGCTGAGGAGTAAAGGAAAATCAGCCCCACCAGGTCTGAATTTCATACCTAGTGTTCACAGCAGGGGTACAGACTCAGGCAATAGTTTTACTTGCTGGTTCATCTTTAATAAAGTGATTTTCCTTCGTAGAATAAGAAAGCCAAAAATGCTGATTCATGGATTTGCTAATTATTGCCCCCCCAGGATAAGAATTAGGCAGTCCAGTCTGACCTGCACAGCCTGGTCTCCCTTTACAGGTAGAAGCGGCCTCTGGCTGCTGACACTGGCTCAGATCGTGTTTTCTGTGGCGTTTGTTCTCCGTTCATTAGTTTTATGTAGAGTCCGGCCTTAAGTGTGCTTTTTTATTTTGCTTCTCCCATCAGCTGGGTTTAGGGTTGGGTGCTAGGCTTTTGTAACTTGGAAAGTTGAGCAGATCTCCGTGTTCAAGGAAGGAGTGAGCCTTACCCAGACTTCTTCACTTTAAATGTGAAAATGAGGGTTTGTGAATAATTACAAAACTTTAGGAAAGCTGTAACCCCAAGTGAACTCAAAAGGTAGATGTGGCTCATTTGAGGGGAAGTGTGACTTTTTTGTGGCTTGGCATTTTGAAATCCTCCAACTTGACTATTAGAATAACTCAGTAATCGTTAGTGAGCTCTAAGATTGGCTGGAAAGGTCAAACATATCACAGGGAAAAGCCCACCCAATGGCTCCGGGGATGTTCCTTGACTCCTTTTCCCTAAAATATGCCTTTGTGGAGACCTTACGGTTGACAAAGGTTGACTTGAAGAGTGTGTATGAGATGAGGGTGGGGATCTGTTTGGTGAGCTGCAGCTGTCGAAGGCAGAGACAAGCCTCTCTCTGGCCACAGGAAATGGGAACATTTGTCCGCTTGACCCCCTCTGCCCACTGGGAAAGGAAAGGAAAGGCTGTCCTGCAGAGGAGGCCCCGGAGGCCTGGGGCCTTTGGCCTTTCACTAGGCATCGGAACAGAGAGGCAGGCATCCCTCTCAGCCCGGCAGCAGCAGGCTGGAGCCGGGCTCTGAGAAGTAATTTAATTAGTGTTGATCATGACTCCAGATGATGGTGATTTGATAAGGAATAATTCAGTACTTAACAGCCTTTTACATGCACCAACTCCATGTGGGAAGGTAAAGCAAACTGCAGACTATGAATGTGCAGCTCTCACTCACAGTCCGGCTTACAAGCTGGAAAAGGGCCTGTCGTCAGTTGCTGTTAGCCATGGGGGAGGCAGTGGCACAGGGGGGACTGGCCAAGACCTGCAGGTCACAGGCCCAGAGTGGACCACTGGATGGGGACTGAGAGGCCGACCCCATCTGCCTTCACAGGAGGTCGAGAGGGCATCGAGTCAGAGGTGGAGAACTGAACCCAGGCTTGGAATCCATAAGATCAGAGGGATGGAGTATGTGGGATTTCAGGGGCCTCTATTTAAAATCCTTCTTTCTCTAAATGAGTAAACTGAGGCCCAAGGAGGTTAGAAGACCCAAGATGGAGAAAGAGATCACACTTCAGAGCCTTTCAGTGCAACCCCCTCCTCATATACAAAAGGAACCTGAGACTCAGAGAGCCTCATACCCTCGATGCAGAAGGAGATGAAACCTCAGAGACTGGTCTGATCCTTTCTACCTTGGAAGACATGGCGGCCAAGAGTGACCTGCAGATTTGAACTCACATCCTCTTCCAGTGCAGTGATTCTCTCTCTCCTCTCTTCTCCCTCTTCCTCTTTCTCTACTGTGCTATGTTTTCCTGCAGGTACCCCCATAATATTAACAAACGCTACAAGTAAGGCTGATGTAACTAATTCTTTAAGGTTTTCAAAACATTTTGCATGCATCCATTATATTGAAAGTGATAGGGCTGAGAACTACACCTAGGTCCTCCATTTCTAGTATTTGCTCACTCACTGTACCACCCTACCACCCTGGCCTCTCAGGCTGTCCAGGTGGTGCCTTTCCCATACTCTCTCCCACTGAAGACTGTGCCAGAAAGAGTTCCAACATGATGATGAAACATTAGGGTTCATTGTCGACTGTAAAATTCCCCCCAAAAAAATTAAATAAAAAATTCTCATTCGAGAGAATGGGTACCGAGGAAGAGAGAGTCCAATTGGAAACATTAAAAATCTCAGGAATCTTTGCCTTTTCTCTCACCTACAGAATGATATACACATATACATACACACACATAAATATGCACATACATTTATATATATGTACACACGTATATATACACATATTAATGTATATACATATGCATACTGTATATGTATATATTATAGATGTGTGTGTGTCAGATAAAGCCAACTCAGACTCATTTGCATTCCTGGTTTGGCTAATGATGCTGGATTTCACGGAATGATTGTCAGACTGGACTCATCAGTGTTATAGGGGTGTGATTAAGTGGATGCTTCTGGGCCTAGGCCCACTCTCTGGAGGTGGTAGGTGTCTCCTACCACACGGCTGTGCCTGGAGTAGGTGCTTGATCAGTGTTTGGTCTCATTTGACTTTAGAAGAAGGAAGTCTAGCATGCTTAGACTCCTGAGTGATACAGGCTGATCCTCCAGTGTGGGTCAGGAAGATTTCCTAGCACTGGTGCCTCCTGGCTGTTGTACAGGCAAGACCCTCCATCTCTAATCTCAGGTCGTCCCCAAGCCTGGAACACTCTCCCTCTTCTGCCCTGATGCCTGAGCTTCCTGGCTTCTCCAGGCAGCCCTCCCTGGCCCCTCCTCACTCCAGTGCCTGCCCTCTTTAATTGCATCCTACTTATTCGGTGTATCACTCACTCTATATATAAACTGTTTGCTTCTTGTTTTCCCCTTTCAAGGGTAAGGTCTGCCTTTTTCTTCTTTTTGTATCCTTGGCACTTAGCAGAGTGCCTGGCACATAGTAAGCATTTAATAAATCTCAGTGGATTAACTGATGGTTATGACATCCTCCGGGTAGCCCTGAGTCGTCCCATGCCCACCCTTTCCAGCATCTGTGTTCCCTCTGTCCATCCTTTCTGTGGAGACCATTCACCGGTGTACTGCTAACTTAAAGAGAATCCTGATACTTTATTCAATTAGTGTCTTACAGTGTTTAATTTGTGCTTTGACTTGGATAAAAATGGTACCCTTAGGGCCATATTGGAAATTGAACAGAGCCTGAACACTTCTTAATGAACACGTCCATAAATTAGATTTCACCTTGTAAGCACATGATAGAACTTGCTTGGTCCTTGCTTGGCATAAAGGAATTCCTCATGCATCGTAGTCATCCTGGATAAATGCTTCATTTTCTTTGAAAGGCGTTTGAAACAAAGCCTCCCTCAGGTCCCTACAAAGTGATACGCATGTATGGTGCTGTTAAAGTGGGCTTGCTCAGGAGAGAGAAGGCCAAACTTCAAGGCAGTTCTAATCCTGCTTCAGGCACCAACTAACTGTGGGACCCTGGGCAAGGAATGTCTCCTTCAAATCTTCTTCCTTTGGCAATAGTGATGGCCCCAGTCCTTCTCTCTCCAAGGATGGGCAAAGGTCCCATGGGACAGTGTCTCTAAAGCAGTCTGTGCACCTCAAATGCTGAGCCCCGTCAGCCATCAGGCTTCTGGTTACTCTGATGTATTTTCAGATTTTATTTTAAATGGATGGTTTTATATCCACCATACAGCAGTTTGAATATGTTCAACTTTGATCCTATATAAGAAATTAATTACTCACTTATACTTGAAATTGTAATGTCTGAAATGAATTGTCATATTGTCAACCACAAGTTACTTGTGACATTTACTAGGAGGGTTTTTCTTCCTGGAAAGTAAGTGGAGTCGCCAACTTGCAACGTTGTTTACTGTGGGTATGCCAACACCTCTGCGAGGGCAGCTGCCTTCTCAGCAATGATGAGACGGGGCTCAGGCTATCAGTCACTCGAACGAGAATGTGATGGTAGATTAGACTAGATGAAACAAGGGTTCATTTCATCCATTAGCTTCCAAAGAAATCTCTCCCTTTCCCTTCCTCCCTCCTTCTCTCCCTTCCTTGCTTTCTCTTTCCCTTTCTCCCTTTTTCCCTCCCTCTGTTCCTTTCTCTCTCCTTTCCTCTTTCTTTTTCCTCCCTTTCCTTCCCTTCGTCTCTCTCTCTCTCTCTCTTTCTTTCTGTCTCTGTCTTTCCTTCCCTTTCCCTCCACCCTCTCTTTCCTTTGTCTGTCTTATCTGTCCCTCTCTTTCTCCTGTCTCTCTCCATTTTTTCTTTGACATATTCTACCGACTGAGCATCAGCTTTCCCATGTTGGTGACACCTTGCCCAAGTGGAGGGATGCACTGAGTGGTATGATTTTGAGCCCAACTTAACCAAATTTGCTTCTGTCTCTTTCTGTCTGTCTGTCTGTTGCCTTTCTCCCCAGTGGCTTTTCATGGCCTCCCCTTGAAAATCAAGAAAGAGCCCCATAGTCCATGCTCGGAGCTGGGCTCAGCCTGCAGTCAAGAGCAGCCCTTTAAATTCAGCTATGGAGAAAAGTGCCTCTACAATGTCAGGTAAGGGGCCAGTGGCCAGGCTTGAGATAAAAGGTGGGGGCCACCTCTGGAGACCCTAGAGGCTGAGCTGAGGCTGAGGTCAACCCAGAACCTTGGGTGCCAGGGGGATGCATTGAGCAGAGCACTCAGAAGACCTGCAGTGAACCCTCTGGTCTGACCCTTCTAGGTGCAATTGAAAGCAGTCATATTTACACACACACACACACACACACACACACACACACACGTACACACATATGCAGTGCATACAGGCACACATCATACATACACACATATAGACCCACACATACAGTTGCATGCACATGTGTGCACACACATACACGCGTGTACATATACACATGTGCATGCACACACACATGTGCGCACACTTTGTAAGATAATGTCAGATAATCTCTATCCCACATTATCTACTGCACACAGTACCCCTCAAAGCCCTCAGCAGATTATGAGCCATGGACATGATAGAGCTATTTTATTTACTTATTGTGAAGGTTTGTTCTTGCTGTCCAGGAGGGTAGCAGGTGGTGGGGAAGTGTGTCTCAGACAGAAAGATCTCATCCCCACTGTCTCTTTAGCATGTCCTTAGCATTAGGAAGCCTGATTGTCCTCTCCAGTAGGAAGCGTTCACTTTCTTGATGCAGAGAAACCGATTCTGGCTCTGGCTTGTTCCCTGCTAGTGCCTATGATCAGAAGCCACAAGTGGGAATGAGGCCCTCCAACCCCCCAACGCCGTCCAGCACTCCTGTGTCTCCCCTGCATCATGCTTCCCCGAATGCAGCTCATACCCCGAAGCCCGACCGGGCCTTCCCTGCGCATCTCCCGCCATCCCAGCCCATCCAGGACAACTACCCAATGGACCACAGGTAATTGTGGTTTGGAGGCTTTGTACACAAGTTCTAGGCATTTGTAGCCCTGTTTGGTGCTAGGGGCAGGTGGGAGGTGGTGGAAGGGGGGAAGAGGAAGGTGTCCTCAGTGGACTTCCCACCCCAGCTCTCCTAATGCTGCACTCAAGCAAAGGAGATGACTTGTTGGCCATAGGCAGGGGAATGTGTTGGTCATAGGCAGGGGTATGTGTTGGTCATAGGCAGGGGAGTGTGTCTTCAAAAATGACCTTGCTGCACCAAAGTCACGGGTTTCTTGTGAAGGAATTGCTTCCTGCTCTAATAAATTAACTTCATTTCTTTTCCTTATTTTTCTGTACTCTGTGCTCACATTCTAGGTATATACAAAATTTTCAAGTGAAAAGTATTTTTAAAAGTGGGTTTTCCTCTGCACTGAAACTGAATGACTTCATTTATTCTTCCGATTCTCTTACTGTGTCTACACCTCTCTTTTTCCATGCCTGGGGGTGTACGTGTGCATCAGGTCATTTCTGAATCTCAGCACGTCGCAGGATTATATCCTGTGGATACCGCATCCATCCATCTCTCAGTTTAGGGGAAGGCTTGAGGTTCAGAGCCATTGGTGACAAGTTCACATAGCTAGTAAAGACAAAATTGGAACACAGGGCTTCCTTCCGCACAGAAATCCATCTTCTACCTCCAGGCCTTTGCTCCAGCAGTCCTCTCTTCCTGGAATGCGCTCTTGCCTCACCTCTGCCTCTTAGCTACCCTGACTTCCTTTAAGACTGAGTTCAGATGCTGGTGCCCTGTCCTTCTTGATGTGCCCTGACCCCCTCCAGGGTGAACGCTGGCCCCTCTGCAGTCACCTCCAATCTCCTCTGCATAGGTCTCGTCTGGAATGTTGTTGCAATGTTGTCTCTGTCCTTAGAATATAAACTCCATGAGGCCAGGAGGCCTTACTTTATCTCTTTGGCCCTTAGGTCAGGGCCTGACTCACAATTAGCCCTTAATTAAGGGTTACTGATTGTTCCCTTGCTTGATTCCTTCCTCTAAACCCAGTCACAGTACCATCAACCCATCACTTCAGTAACATTGTTAAGCTCTTCCAATGTGTCTATCCCCCAGAAACAGAGACTGAGAACAGCCCAGCTCTGCCCTCGACAAGCTTCTTCTCTCTCTGGTACAGTGGTGGAGTACAGTAACACAGAAATGAATAGTGTCCCTGTGGTCTCTGCCGTTCATTTTGCCTTTATTTCTTCTACTTGTGGGGAGAGTGAGCCCAGGACACCTTGTCCAGAAATCCCTTGACCTTCAGTCAGTCCAGTCCCATGAGAAGTTTCTCTGACTCTTGGGTGCTGCCTGCCTCCAGGCCGGCCCCTCCTAGGAGGGGTGGTAGCTTGCTTAGACAGCACAGGCTTTGGGAACACAGAGCACTGGGGTCAGGGCCAGGAAGACCAGATCTCAGCCCTGCATCAGAGACTTCACAGACATGGAAGTACCTGCACTTGGTTGGATGATGTGAGTTCAAATCTCAGCTCTAACCTGTGTAAACTGTATGATTCTGGGCGAGTTACTGAACCTCTGTCTGCCTCATTTTCCTCATCTGAAAAATGGGGATAATAGTTAACACCTACCAAATGGAAAGTGAGCCCTTGCTGGCATCGTCATCCTGGGACTCTCGAGTTCTGTGGCTCAAGGGGCCCTTAGAGATTGAGGAGCACACTGGGGCCCTGAGAAGGTCAGTCACTGGTCCTGGGTCAGCCAGGAAGGCCTGGGGTTGGAAGCCATGGCCTCTGACTCCATTTCCAGGGCACTTGCACTTTAGTGCAGTGATCTGCACCATCCTTGTTACCTTGGACAAGGCCCTTCTCTTCTGTTTTCCCTCTTCACCTCTGAAATGGGCATTAAGATAGATGCATGTGATAAGCCATAAAATGTGATTGAGAGATGAGTGCTAAGAATGCCCTGCACCCCAGGAGGACCTTTTTATTATACAGTTTGCTGAGCAGGCTTCTAGTTAATATTTAAGTTACATCAGCGACAGCCTCCTTGCCAAGTCCATTTTAGTATCTCTACTTGAAATTGAGTATTTGAGACTGGGAACAGCCGGCCCGGAAGCACCAGGGTAGGCACAGGGTCCTTTCCCTCGGCCCCCTCCCTGCGTGTGGAGGCCTGCACCAGCTGCCAAATTCAGAGGCCGGATGTCTACTTGGAGGAGCTCTGGAGAGCCAGGGCCAGAAAAAAACAACCTCTCGATCGCAAATGGCCAAGGTGATCTGGAAGCGGCCCCTCTCCGAGGAGCCCTGTCCCCAAGTAGGCCTCCCACCTGGCTCTGGGAATGCTCAGTGGCCTGCCAGCCAGCACCCTACCTCCTTTCCTTGGGCCAACACCCTGGCACGTTTCCTCAGCCCTATGGTGCTGGCCAGAGCTGGAGCTGCCTGGCCTGCTTTGTATCCCCCAGCTGGTACCCGGAGCTCAGGAGTGAATGTCGTGCTTTCCTTACACACTAAGTCTTGGTCAGGGAGCTTGAGGGCCTGTGTCCTTTCCTGCTTACATCCATGTCTCTGGAGAAAGCCTCCCTGAGAGCTCAGAGCTCCAGCTCTACCAGAATACGTGCAGGTGGAGAAATGTGTGGTCCCATAGCACCAACATGAACCAGCTCTTCTTGCAAAACACTAATAACTCCGTTGTGTGAAAATCCTTCCTCACCACCAGGACTCTACCCTCCCTCTGATCTGAAGTTCCCCTTTAACTCTGCAGTTATCTTCTTCTCCTTGACAATTCTTAACAATTCCATCATCTGTTGGGGGCCAGTAAAATAAAGGAGATTAGGGACATTCTCTGAGCCCAGCTCTGGGGGACATCAGAACCCCTCAGCTTGTGTTGCTGGGTGTAGGGAGAATTCAGAGGCCTCTTCTGGCAGGGCACTCAGGGTGAAAGACAAGAGGGACTTCCCTTTTAAACACAGATATTCTAGCCTGGCCCTCTCTTGACTTTCCTCAGATTTCCATTTGACTCATTGGGGTGGCCACACTAGCTTCTGAAATAAATAGTCTTAGGTATGTTTTAGTAGAGGTTTACTCAATTTAAATGTCTTTATTCAAATGTGGGGCTTGTTTGTTTTTTTTCTACTGCTTGGTAATATTTCCAAATACTTATGGGTTATTCTTAAAACATCATTTGTTAAATCTAAATTAATTTTTCCATATTAGTAAAAATGTATTTTTTTCTCCTTTTCGTCTTTCCCCATCACTGGAGGAAAACAAAACAAAACACGAACAAAACCTTTGCTACAGATATGAGTAAAGTCAGACAAACACATTCTTGCTGAGGCTGTGTCTAAAATCGCATCTCATCACCCCAAGGCCCTTCCCTCTCAGTGAGCAGTTGGGGTAACATATCCTTCATCATTCTCTAGAGGCCATTTGTTTAAACCTCATGATCCTTCCTGATCTTTCATCTCTATTGCCAGTGTTTTCATTTCAAGTCATTGAACCTTTATGAAACACCTACTACGTGTCGGCCACTGCGTTCGGTGATAGGGATAAAAAGACTAAAATAGAATAAATAGGTCCAGCCTTCCAGGAGCATTGTCTCTGCTGGGTGAAGCAGCCCCTGCTCTGATAAGTAAATACACCAGATAGAAAAAGCGATTGCCAAAGTAAGGAAAGAAGGACATCTTATCGGAGCACACTTGAGTTGAACCTGGGCTTGGCCTACAGATTCCAGGAAGCAGAGATGAGGAGGGGAGAATGCTCCAGGCCTGGGACCCAACCTGCACAGCCTTCCCACGTAGAGGGAAAAGCACAATGTCATGTGTGGTAAATGGCATGGGTTATTTTGAATTTACTTTGTATGTTCTCCGGGCACGTTGTCTCTCCCAGTTAAATGGAAACTGCTGAGGGGCTTGAATCCTCAACATTTAGCATGTTGCTTGGCTCCTAGCAGGTGTTTAATAAAAGGAATGCACTTGAATTTCTTCACTGGTGCGGTTTCCTTGACTTGGTTACTTCCTGTCTCTCCTTTGGGTAGAGGAACAATGTTTATGGGGTTGATCCCCGTTTCCCAGGACCATCTTGGCCAAATGCACACTTAAATTCAGTACCCAGTGGTCTCAGTGTACTCTGCCTTTTGCCCTAGATTTCGACGCCAGCTTTCTGAGCCTTGTAATTCCTTTCCACCTTTGCCTACGATGCCGAGGGAAGGACGTCCAGTGTACCAACGCCAGATGTCTGAGCCAAACATTCCCTTCCCGCCCCAAGGTTTTAAGCAGGAGTACCATGATCCAGTTTATGAACACACCACCCTGGTGGGCAGTGCAGCCAACCCCAGCTTCCCCCCACCTCTGATGATTAAACAGGAGCCTAGAGACTTTGCCTACGACTCAGGTAAGCTGCTCTTTTTACCTTGATGGCCCATGTATGACCGTCATTTGAATGAAGGCCATTGGCTATGGCCTAGGTTGGATTACTGCTTTTCCTGTGTATGTAGATGGTATATAGAATGTCCCTCCAAGTTTTACCTTTTGTAGGCCACGGGAGTGTAGAATCATAAGGAGCCTCCAAGATCGGCCAGTTGAATACTTCCTTTGTACATTGGAGCAGACTGAGACCCAGAGATATGTGACTTGCCCAAGGTCACAGAGGTAGTAGGTTATAGCAGCATATTCAAGGCCAGCTCCCTCGCACCCAATCTCTTGGTGTTTGTAGTGTTCCTCTGCTTCTCACATTTCAGGACACCCATGGCTATTTATCACCATGGGGCATTCCCTTCACCAGTGCAGACTGTAACCCTTCAACCTTTGGTACAAAATGGCCCCCAGTTCTTCGCTTGATGGCCACTTCTGCTAACCACCATCCTGAAATGTGGGTCAACCCTCTGGGTGTCCATGGGTCCTCTTCCAGCTTGGTGACACCTTCTGAAAAGAACACTCCCCTGGCACAGAACCTGGAGTCATGTCTGGGCCATGCTGAGGTATTGGAGCAGTGCCTGGGGGTCGGAGGGTGCTGAAATAGAAGTCAGAAGCCATCGTTAGTATGGCCAGCTCCATACTAAAGTGTGACCTTGAGGAAGTCATGTCACTTTGCTCATCTGTAAAGTAGAGATAACAGTACTTGTCTTGCACTGATGTGATGAGGAAGGAAGAATTATCCTAAAGTGGGATCCATCAGGCAGTTTGTTGTTCCGCATTGTTTGGGTGCTTTTCCTGTCTTCCCATTGAAATGGCTTAGTCTTGGACGCAGCCTGGGGCTCTTGAGAATGTCTTAGACATTTTTCTCAAACTCTTGAGTGTGTCTCTAATAAGTAAATGTTGTGTTCTCCATGGATACTTGAAATAGTGTCAAAAGGAAAGTAAGTAATCCTACTCAATGACAAAAAATCTCCCTTTAGAGATGGTGATGAGAATGTATGTGTGTGTGCAAATGTGTGTATATGTTTATGTATATACATATATACATATACACGCCTATAACATGTATCTGTCTACATCAATTTGCATGTATGTATGTATATGTATTACATCTCTGAGGTTCTGGCCCCAAATCATGCTAGTAGGTCTCTGGCTTTGCATTCGTATGCCCTGCCCAGACCGCACAGTCTTGCACGTCATTTAGTAAGTATTGTTTAGTGGAAGGTTTGTTAACTTTCTTGCCCTGATCCAGCCTCTTGCAGTATACTTCCTCCTGATCTCTCCCTCTTAGTGGCCTTCTCTTCCTTCAGCTCAGCTCAAATAACTCTTCCTTCAGGAAGTCTTCAGGTATCTCCTTTCATGGGCAGCAGTTTCCCTCATCTCACAAGAGGCACCTCATTTCTCAGCCTCCCACAGCTTCCTGAGGGAGTTGGCATTGCTTGGCTGGGCCCTGTATCACCAGTACCTACCATGGTGTATTATTGCACACAGTAGGAACGTCAAACAATCTATTGAATTGCATTGAATTGGACAGTATGAGATCCAGTGAGGAACCCTCAGTTTCCTCATCTGTGAAAGGCAAGATATAGACTGGCTGGCCTCTGAAGGTATCTGGTCCTCCATTCCAGCTCAAGGTCAGCTTTTGTTTCCAAAATGACTGTAGGCCTTTGGGAAATCACTTCACCTTGCTGGATCCCATCCTAAAATCAGTCAACCCGTCAGTCAGAAAGTATTTATGGACTTAATATGTCCTAATTCAGGTGCTGGGGACATGAGGTATAGCAAGAATGAAAGAACCCTACCCATAATGGGAGGACTTTCTAATAGCTAGACTTTATTTATACGCATAACATATATACATATATATATATCAAAGTATATATGCAGCTATTAAATACTGACTTCTATGTGAAATAATTAAATATAAAATAGTTTAAAAGGAGTAATAGTGGCAATCATCCTACCTGTCTGCTGTCCCTGCAGTGAAGGAGGTCTGCTAGTGTCAGTCTGATGAAAGTTGTGCCTGGAAAAGCGAAACGGAGAAATCACAGCTTCCTTTTCCCAGGATTATCTGATCTTAGTATAGATTATCCAGTTGATTTTAGTATAATTAATTGGGGGAGAGAGAGAGAGAGAGAGAGACAGAGAGACAGAGAGAGGGAGACAGAGAGAGAGAGAAATTTTTGCATGTGGAATTTGTAGAGAATTTTCAGTTTGTTCTTTACTTGAATGCCTCCTAGATCTCTAGCTGCTTATGTCTCCATGGAATAATACATTGTGGGTTAGACTCAGAAGGGACTTCAATGGTTTCCTTATTTAACCAATATGCAAACAAGATCAGCCTTTACAAATCAGGGGCCATCTGACATTTTCTTGCTGACATCCCATGAGAGGGAACACCGCTACCTCTGGGAGCTTGTTGTACTTTCTCATTATTAAGCAGATTGAACCCATGAAGTCACTGGTGAGGACCAAAGAGAAAGAGTCCTTCAGTGTTGACTTCAACATCCAGGAAGGCACAGCAGAGAATCATAGGATTCAGGGCTGAAAGGGACCTTCTAGGGGGCCTCACCCAACTCTTCATCCGGAACCAGAGCTGGCCAGACTCTTGCAGCCCACACGTAGGAAGAGACAAAGCCAAGATTACAATCTAGCTTCTCCAGCTCCAAACCCAGCACTCTCTCCCAGATGCCATACTCCCTCAGGTAGGGAAGTGATTTGGGAGGATTGCCTCCGACTTGGTAATGCAAGGACTCAACTTTGGGAGCCTGGACATGCCAGAGTAGCTCACTGAAGATGTCAGAGTAGCTGGTTGAAGATCACTGTTACCTGCGTGTGTGTGTGTGTGTGTGTGTGTGTGTGTGTGTGTGTGTGTGTGATGGCATCTCAACAATGTGGGGAAGCCCCGAGAATCATGTTTTTAAATACAGTAAACATTAGGTTTCAAAGGAAACAATTAAAGTACGGTCTAATTATCAAAATAACAATAGTAGTATTGAAACTAGTGCCAACTTCATTGATCCCAGCTTAGGAACCCTGAAAACCTTTCTTCTGGATTATCTCTAGCATCTAAGGAGGGGCTGTGACTCTGCCCCTGGACACTCCCCTTGGCCCCTTGCAAGGAACATTACACAGATTCCCTTTAGCACCGTCATCATAAAGTCATGTCTTTTGAAGGAAAAAAATTTAAGTGTAGTAATGGTGCAGCCCAGGGTTATGAAAAATTAATCTGTGGGTATCAAAATGTATTTTACCGGCCACAGAACGACAGCATTTAAGTTGACACATCTGTATATGCCATAAAATTGCCATCAACAACTGTGATCCACAGATATTTTGTCTTGTTGCCATCTGTTCTCTAGAAATAATCATTTTTTTCCCATCCCGGCTGAGAGTACATTAAATAAGCCCTCAGGAAGCCCAATGGATTTCTCATAGAAGCACTGATTCCCCTTTCCACCTCTTGATGCTGAGCAAATAGCATTGGGAAGATCTCATGCTGAGGGTTTCGGGGCCACACCAGAAAGCCCTTATCTCATTGTGTGCATGGTCAGGTAATGGAAGGAGCCCCGGAACCCTCTTACCTCTGGCTTCCAAGTCATGAAAACATAAGAAACTTGGGAAAAGGGAAAGAACCTAGTATGGTAGAAAATATGGCTTTTGTTCTGCTTGGAAAGGTAGCAGGTAGCCCAATGGTTAGCCTGCTTATTAAAAGAATGTGATTTCAACTATGAAATATTTCAGATAGTGAGAAAAATGCCTTGCTAGTGGCCAGCCAGTTTGGTCTCTGTCTATCGGGAGGGGAAAATCATGGTTTGCCAGCTACAGACGCTGAATTGGCAAGCTAGTCAGCATTTATTAAGTATCCACTGAGGGCCAGGTACTGTGCTCACTAACCACCAGAGATACTGGAGAAGAAAGACAAGGGACCGTTCCTGTCCTCAGTCAGCTTAGAGTCCAAAGGAGACATGGCATACAAGCAGCTATGTGCAAGCAGAACAGAGTCAATCCCCCAGCTCTCTCGAGCTTCAGTCCTGTCATCAGACGCCTGTTCAAGATTTCCAACTGGGTGACCCATAGGGATCTCAAACTGATGTGTCCAGAACAATTTGGGATCATTTCCCTTCTTCCATTGAGGGCACCACTGTTCTCCCAGTCCCTCAGGTGGGATACCTCCATGTCACCCCAAACTCCTCCCTTTTCTGTCTCTTCTCTGTCCAGTCAGTTGTGTGGTCTGGGGTCTATCTCATGCCTCCCCAACATATTGTATAGCTGGCCCTGACTCTCACACAGGCACAAAACCATGTAACTTTTCAGCTAGATCACTGTATCTTACCAGCCTCTAATATGGTTTCTCTGGCTCAAGTCTTTACTCAACTGCACTCCTTTCTTTACTTCACTGTCAAAGGAATGTCCCTTGAGTGTGGGCCTGACCGTATACTCTTCTCCACAAACACCTATGGCTCCCTCCTGCCACTAGTGTGAGATGCACATGTCTCCCTCCAACACCCTTCCTGGCCTGTATCCCTTCTCCCTTGCCAAGCTTTGTATTCCAGGTGTTTTCTCTCCAGTCTTCACCCCTCTTGCCTTGAATGCACAGCCCCTTCCATCCCAGTAGCACCTGCCCAGGCCTACCCTTTTTCTGGAGAGTTTCTGCCTTTTCCTGGTGCCACACCTCCTCTCCCCCTGTGCTCTTCCTGGGTTTGAGGCTTTGAGGCCTCAGGCTCATCTGGGTAGGAGGAGGGAGCATTAATTCTGTGTCAGGAGGGGCATGGTCCAGCTCTGTGCCCAGGTTCGGTCTGGGGGAGGGGTGCATTATCGGGGGAGGGGTGCATTATCAGGGCAGGGGCCCCAGGTAGACCAAGGGTAAGATGAGGAGAAGTGGGGAGAGGAGAGGCAGGTGTTGGGAAGGCAGGTAGGCGGGTGTTGATGGAAATTTTCCTTAACCTGTTTGCCTAGCATCAGGTCTATTTGCATTGATCAGCCAACGTCAAGATGCTGTATTAGGTGCCTGGCATACAGTAGGAGTGAGTTTATGGACTGATGGATGAGCATGAAAGAGCTTTGCAAACTTTGGGTTGTAGAAACAGGTCCTGTTACTTGGAACATAACGGGTGGAGGCCAGAACAAGATTTATTTCCACCCTTCCATGAAATAGCACTCGAGAGTGAGTTATGCATTTATAGACAATGAGTCAGACTGACAGGCAACTAAAATTATCTCTAGAGTTTGCATAAATCTTAAAAAAAAACCCTCACTCTCTCCAGAAGTTGGAAGCCAGCTTCAGTCAGGTAAATAATCCTTTTTCAGCCATATGCAACTCTTCATGACACCTTTTGGGGTTTTCTTGGCAGAACTACTGGAGAGGTTTGCAATTCTTTCTCCAGCTTATTTTCCAAATAAGGAACTGAGGCAAGTAGGGTTAGGTGACTTTTCCAGGGCCACACAGCTAGTAAATTTCTGAGGTCAAATTTGAACTCATGTCTTTCTGATTCCAGAACCAGGTCTCTGTATACAATGCCCCCTAGCGGCCTTAAGGCCATAGAATGGTAAGAGGGAAAGCTGAAAGGCCTCTGTGAGGTCAGCTGACTTGTTTTACAGATCAGGAAACTGAGGCCCACAGTAATGAGCTTGCTTGCCAGATTGCACAGGTTGTGAATGGCAGGATTGAGGTTCATACCCAGGTCTCTGCCCTCATCTCCAGCCCCTAATTGTCTTTGATGAGAACGTTCTACACCATGGAGGTTGGGCTCCTTTGGAAATGTCTTTGCTCCTTGTCTCCAAGAGAAGACGGCCCCTCTCAGGAGCAATGGGGTGGGGGGAAGATTATGATGAAATGCAGAGATTTCATCGGCAAACTGCCATAGATGCCATCCAAGATGGGAACCAGCATTGGGGAGGGATGGCAGAGGCAGCCACCTTCCTTGTTTGCATGTCAGTCCAGACTCTCTCAGGGGCTTTCACACTGATGTGTCCCTGTGGGCCCTCCCTCAACCTCCTTATTCCCCTGTAGCATGGCAATATGGTGACCCTGCCCTAGGTTAGGAGACACTTGTGGCCATCAGAAAGGGTGGGGTCAACCCCATTATGTCAGGGGAGAAAAGCAAGTTTTTGTGATTATTTTTTGTATGTGTGGTTATATTTTTTAAAACATCTTCTCTTGTTTGGTTTATAGGGTTAATATTTTTATTTAAAAATTTAAGGGGGAGAGTAAATACTGTTCCTCACCATTGAGTCCAGTTCCCATTCACCTGAGAGTTTCAGGATAAGCTCCTTGCAGGTGGGCCTGTATGACATTGTCTTTGTAACCCTGGCACCCAACATAGGTACAGAAAGTGCTTCCCTATGGGAAGGACTTCCCAGCAGCAAGTGAGGGAGGGTGGAGATTGGAACCTGAGGTTTCAATGAGGGCATTTTGTGGAATTAAAACAGGTTTTCTTTTTTCTGCATCAGAAATTCTAGTCTTTCAAGCTCTCAGCCCTTCACCTGCCTTATCTGGGCACAATTGCCACCTAATTTATTGCCAGGTGGCAAAGTTGTATAGAGTCTGTTGACGCTTCAGTAGAGGACTGTAGAGTTAGAGGTGGAAAGGGCTGCGGTTCAGTTCGAAGTCATATAGGTAGAAAATGGAAGATTTGTAATTTAAACCTGGTCCTCTGACACCCAGACTAATGTTTTTCCACTAAGGAAGACACCTCAGGGGTCTTCTGGTCTACCCTCCTCATTTTTCAGGTGGGTAAACTGAGGTCCAGACTAGGGAGTGATTTGCCTAAGATCACTCAGCCAGGAAGTGGCAAAGGTACGTAGACCCTGGTCCTTAGCCCACGAATGAAGTGAATGAAGCGAATGAACCTGGGCCTGCCTGAAGAACCATCAGTTCTAGAAATCCCATTAGAGATGGCATTTGGGATTGGAGAGGGTGTGGTCACAGCGTCTGTGCCTCTGTGCAGTGGGGCCTGGTCCTTCTCTTGACTGTTCTTTTGGGGCCAGTCATCTCTTCACTGACTCCATAGGGCAAAAGATGGGAGCCAGGCGCCAGAGAAGAGAAGATATTGCACCTTCTAATTTGGGTGACCCCATAATGAACACTCAGTGGCCTTCTCCTTGCCCCCAGAGCAGCTGGATGCAGGTGGATGGCAGGGAGGGTGGCAGTGTTAGGTAATCGACAGTGCCCTTCTCCCATCCCCCTCCTTGGCCAAGCAGGAACACCTGTTTCCACTCGTTACCTGCCTGGCACTGCCAGCCAGAACTTTCCAGAGACCCTGAGCCCTCTCCTGTTGGCCTTAGCACTTAGTACATAGCGTATGCCTAGTACAGAGTAAGCACTTAGTGCATTTTATTGACTGACTGACTGACTGACATCTTGGACCCTCATGGAACCCTTATGTGGAATATCCAGCCTCCTGGGTGACCAGTGCCAATTTCTTCTCACCTCTGTAATATGTAGCCCTATCTGGGCTGTTGGGCACTCCAAAAGGGTGAGTTTTTCAACGTGAAATTCTTGTAAATCTCCTGGATTTCCATGGTACCGCCCTTGACTGGGGCAATGGAAGTCCAGGAGGTCTTTTTGTCCATCAGGCTTCTCCTCCTTTCTACCCTGGATTTTTCTTTGAGTGGCTCCTCTGAAGCCTGTCTCATCGGGAAGTACTCCGCATAGGGATATTAGATGGATTCTCTTTGCTTAATTGAGTTCCATTATTTCCATGCAGATTTCCTTGAACCCTTTTATAAAAGTTCCAGTTATTCCTGGAGCTAGACTTGGAAGTCCCAGAGATGTTCAGATTCATTGGAGAGGAAGTAGGCGTTCTGATCCCAGGATCTTGATGGCTACCAGACATCAGATTGCTCCCTTGTAAGCCTCTAGGACAGGACCCTTAGCTCCCTTTGTGTCAGGGACTCCTGGGGAAGCCTCTGCCCCCCTGCTTATGATTAAAAATAAAATGGATAGGATTACGAAAGGAGACCATTTCTATTGAAATGATTAGAAACAAGAAATCCCCAACAAGCTTAGGGCGCTAGCTTAAAGTTTTCTTGGCTCAGACCATGAAGACCTGGGGGAAGGGTATGTGTATGATGTGTCCCACCTTCCTTTTCTTCTCTGGCAGAATTCTCCATCTCCTGGCCATCCCTGCTGATTTCCCTGTTTTCTCAACCTGCCTGATTTTCCACAAGTTGGGGCTGGAGTAGAAGGGGAGGAGCAAGGGTACAGAGTTGGACTGAGTAAATAGCCCCCATTCTCCTCAAACCTACTTGTGTTTGATGCCCTCCAAAAGAGCCTGCACCCTCCTCCAGGCCTCCCAGCCCCCATTCATACCATCTTCCTTTGGACATTTCCTCTTTAAATGTGAGCTCCTTCAGGTTGTCTTTGCAGCTCTTAGTAGGTGCTTAATAAATGTTTGTTGACTGACTGACCTGACTGGCCACACTAACACTTTCTAAAAGTCTTAGAGACACTTAAAGATGTAGACTAGTCAGTACTTTTTGTATCTTGATAGTTCAAGGCTGGCTGGAGACTATGAGTAGGTGGGATGAAGAGGGGAAGTGAAGAGACAGGAAAATTGAGTCCAGTCCATTCAGTGAGCATGTATTAAGTGCCACTTACGTACAGTCCTTGCTCTAGGGCCTGAGCATGCAAAGAGAACAACAGAACACCTTGTCCTGAGGGAGCTTAAACTCTGTTGGGTAGCTCAGTGCCCCAAGGCTAGAGACAGGAAGACCTGGGTTCGAATACTGCCTCAGACACTTATTAGCTGTGTTACTATGAACACGTAACTTAACCCGTCTCTGCCTCAGTTTGTGCATCTGTAAAATAGAACCATAATGGCACCTTCCTCTGAGGGTTGTGAGGATCATTTAAAGATAATGTTTGTAAAGTGTTTGGAAAAGTTGGAAGTGCTATGGCAAAGCTGGCCAGCTGTTTAGATGAGGATGGTGGTGACCCTGGGGTGCAGCCTGTGCCCAGATAAGTAAATAAAAGTACAGGAGGCAGGGGTTGTAATGATGGGGTGGGGTGGGGGAGGAGCCCAGGAAATGCCACGTGTGGCCCTTCAGCTGGGGCTTCCAAAGGGAGATAGGGAAGAGGGAGCGCTTGGCACCCAAGGCAGGCAGTCCCTGTGCAGACACAGGAGGTGGATGGGATGGACGTGCAGGAAACTGAGTGGTCGGTCCTTCTGGAGTATATGGAGTGTGTGAGGGATAGGAACGGACCACCAGACTGGCAGGAGTCCCTGGAGCTGGGCTGTTAAAGGCTCCAGATGCCAAAGGGAGATGTTGGGGCCTGGCAGCTTCATGAGCAGGCCCGTTCTTTAGGGGTATTGATTGTGGGCAGCTGTGCAGAAGACTTCTAGGGAGAGAGACTGGCGGACAAGGATTTGGGGCCTCAAAGTCAGGAGATATATTGCATTCCTTGGAGCCTGTGCCCAGGGGGCATTGTCACCCTCCCTCACCCTCCACCCTCTCTCAGATCTTTGCCATCTGGGCTCTGCTGCTCGCCCTGACTCCAACGCTGCCCACACAGCAGTTGTGGGTCATCCGTGGGTTTGCCTAGGCAGGCTGACCCTGCCCAAGTTCTCTCTGATTTATATTTAACCCCTGTCTCTCCCAGGTCCAGCCTTGGCCCCTCCTCTCTGTGGCCCAGTGCCCTTCCACTGCAGGAGCAGGGCAGGCACCTGATGTCTCTCCGGCTCAGAACCCTGCAGCCCAAAGACAATGGGGGGAGAAAGCCCTGGCATCGCCCAGCGCCGTTCCTGCTCACTCCCTGTGCCATGCACAGAGGGTGCCAGCTGGAGATCAGGGGCCAGCCTCCTGGCCAAAGGTGCGGGGCCTGCTTTGTGTCTCCTGGGCCCCCATGGTCCTAGAGCAGATCCCTGGAGCGGGCTGGGCCCTCTCCTGTTTTTGTGCGGCCCCAGGCTCCGTGCCCAGTGACTGGATCTTGGGGCATGAGCGGGGCCCCTGGACAGCGGCTGCACCCAAGTCTGTAACGGGCAGCCAATCCCTGCCTTTCCCAGGACTGAGGGAGTCCCGAGCCCTGGAAACCCAGCTGTCCATGAATGGGATCCGCCCGGCCTGAAGGTTCATTCATAAAATGGAGTCTGAGCAGGAGAAGCCCCCCCTCCGCCCACCCGGCCTGGAATGGCCTGAGCTTCGGGAGGGTGTCGGGTTTCCTCAGCTGTCGCCCGCTCTCATTGGCTGGGCCTGCCTGTAACCGGAGCCGCTCCCTGGCCTGCCCGGCCCTCCTCTGATGAGGAGCCCCATTCACACGTCCGTGCAGCCCTCTTACAGAGCTGGGCCAGCGGGGTCCTAGGGCCAGGAGGGAGATGGGGAGCGGGGAGAGGCTGAGCGCCTGGGTGCCCGTCTGTGCCCTCCTCACTGCCTGGGAGAGGAAACGGCGATGCTTCCCCAGACCTCAACCATTCTTGGAAGTGCCCGGTGACTTGGTGCAGGGGATGGAATGCTGCAGTGCTGGGAGTCAGAGGGCCTGGGTTCTACTCCTGCCCCAGGCACTGTTAGCCATGCCCCTCCGGGCAGGTCAGATTTTCTCTTAAGCCTCAGCATCCAGTCCGATGTGTGTTGTAGGTTGTTGGTTTTGTTTGCTTGGCTTTGGGATGCCAGCCTGCCATCTCATCAGAGAGGAGGACTCCTTAGGGGGCAAATGCCTCTCTGGGTCGTGACTGCAGTTCTGGGGCATATGGTCCTGGAGAACTGCCTGAGAGGCAGGCTCAGCGTGGCCGGTTTCCTCGATGAGACCCCATCCAGCTGTAGACCTGTGGCATTTGGTTATTTGGAGCAAATCTCAAAATATTTTCCCCGCAAGTAAGAATGACTTAATTGTGGGTATTTTCCAAGAGCTTGCTTTTTTGCCCAGCGAGGTTGATGGTAATTATTGCTAATTATTATTTTTTACTAGAGTGTGAATTCTAGCTGGATGGTGCATGTGAGTCTGTGTCCTTAATTGTGTCGGGCTTACAGTATGGATCTCATTGCAGAGAGAAAGCAAATTGGGCATGTACACACACACACACACACACACACACACACTCACACGTTTACTCTCATATACATGTATATATTTAAATATTCACACATGTATATGTATATGTATGTGTATTTGTATATACACACATCTATGTAGACACACAATATCTATAATATCACATGTACCAGACACAATGCATTTATAATATATAAGATAGTACATACATAGATGCACACATAATTTATGTGTATATTTACATCTTTTATATGTGAATATCTATATACTATGTTGTATATATATCATATATACCAGTTATTATATAATACATAAAATTATAATCTGTAGATATATACATAGTTCATATTCATAATTCATAAAATGCATATACACATATTCATGAAGGTGAAAGATAAGCCTTAAATAAGCACAGAGCCCTTGCATGCATGCACATGTGCACTCACACACACACACACACACACACACACATACATACACCTTCCCTCCATGAGCCAGAGAGCCTATTGGGGAAATCAAGTCCCTTCCCCCCCTGACTGGGCAGCAGGTGGCCAGCCTGGGTAGCTGGGCTGCCCTCCCATGCTGCCCCCTCAGGGTGATGCCTCCACTGGTCAGTTTCTGTTTCTTAGAAGGTTTCAGAGGAGACAAGTGGCATTCTGCTCTCTGCCCTTTTGTGAAAAGACCATGGGGGTCTATTTCCATTAGTTTATTGACCTTGTCTACATGTAGTATGAATTCGATGAACCTTACTATGTGGGCAATAGTAAAAATCACCAGTAATTACAACGGCTCAGGTTTACGTACTACGAGGGCTGGCAAAGCACCACTCAGAAGGGAGCTCATTTGCTCACTACGTGGGGAGGGTCAAAGGGGTCCTCGAAGGGAAAAAGGCCTGCTGCGTCCCTGCCCCCCATAATCCCACTGCTCAGTTAGTGTAGGAGGAGGCGTTCTCCGCAGAGAAGGCATTATGTTGCTGGCCCAGATAACAAAGTTAGGGGAAGCTGTTTATTAGGGTTATTAATGTTGAAAGCAGATAGTATGGTTGAGATGAATGTGGTTGGGATTGAGGGAAGGTGGGAGGCAGAGGGGAAGGAAGGCCAGCGGCTTTTGGTGCGATTGAACAAACAGAAAAGCTCTGGCAGCTGCAGACCGGCTCCATCCTGGCTCCAGCACAGTCTGGGAGCAGCGCAGGGCAAAAGATAAGCCCTAAACAAACAAAGCCCAGCTCCTCAGGCCCAGCTTTTCATAAACTGACTTTTGCTAGTTCAGGTGCCCAGATTGTTAATCATTTCGTGTTTTCCCCCCCAAATCTTCACAAGATGCCCAAAGTGAGCTTTACTTTTTAGGATCCAATTATCTTTTGTTTTCCATCCTTCGAACTTGATTAACTTTGGGCTGTGAGCACCAGAAGTTTGTCTTGTACACCTGGGAGATGCTCTAGACCAATATGGCAGTACCTTGTCAGCAAGGTGCTAGAAGCTTTCCAGCAGCAGCCAGAGGCTCCTGACAAGGGGCCTGTGTGATGCACTAGAAAAGAGGGCATTTGGTGTGGGGCAGTGGAGAGCACAGGGAGATCTGAGTTCCAAACATGCCTTTGTCCATTAACAGCTGTGTATCCCAGAGCAACTCAGTTCGCCCCTCTGGCCCCAGGTTACCTTATCTCACAAACTAGAATAATCACCAGTAAAACTGTAATTCCTGACTCCAATGAGATAATGTAGAGAAAGCTTTCTTAGACCTGAAAGCTCTCTCCTTCCCTCTGACTTCTGCCAGGTGTCCCAAGTGGGCCCTGGTTCTGTGGAAGCTGAGCTAGAGGGCAGGTCTGCCGGTAGCATGGATTCCTAACCTGGAATCTATAAACTTAAAAAAAAAAAATGTTGTTCTGTCATTTTGTCAGTCAGGTCTGGCTCTTCCTGACCCCAATAGTCTTGATTTTGTTTTAGACTTTGGACTTTTCTTTCTCTAGCTCATTTTACAGATGATGAAACTGAGGCAAGAAGAGTTAAATGACTTGCCCAGGGTGATACAACTAGTCATTGTCTGAGGCTGTATTTGAAATTGGATGTTCTTTACTCCAGGCCTCAAGTTCTATCCATTGAGCCCACTGCCACCCATTGCCTCCTAAAAAAGATGACATCTTAATAACTCTATTTTAGTACACTTGGCTTCAGTGATAGTCCCATGTCTTTGCATTATCTATTTACATGCATGATTCTGAGTGGGGGTCCGGAGGCCTCAGCAGCCTGATGGCCAACAAGACTTAACTTCAGGGAGGTGGGTCACCACACCCAGGAAGAGACAGTCCTGATATGTCGTCCCGCTCCTGAGCACTGTGTCCACTTGGAAAGCCGAACCAGCGCCAGTACCTTTCTCATAAATATTTGTGCCAGTCAGGCAGTCATGGGAGGGGGCCCTGGAGAGATGTGCTGCTAATCCCTGGCATTTAGACAAGGCTCTCAAGTTTGCTAAAGGCTTTAACTGTATTCACCCTCGTAAACCTCACAATAAATCCAGTGCGGTGGACTGAGTGGGTGTGATTAACCCATTTTACTGATGAGGAAATGGAGGCCTACAGAAATTAAGTGGCTAATCCTCAGTCAGTCCCTGAGCTGGAGCCAGAAGCAGGGTTTGAACTGGAGTCTTTTTCACTAGAGGTCAAGTGCTTTACTCATTAGTGCCTCATTTCTGGACAGAACTATTTTCTGGGGCCAGTTATTTTTCAGGCACAGAGAGAGAGAAAGCATGCCTTCCATGCTGTCAGCTAGACCATTTTATGGCCCAGGAAGCCGAGGCTTGTAGAAATCAATGTTTGCAAACCCCAAAGTTTGAAAAAACAAGACCAACTCCCATGTCCAAGGAGAGGATGCGGGCTAGGAGACTAGGTAGTGGGTTGTATGCAAAGGCCCTGGAGGAGAGGGGCAAACTTAATGGACTAGCAATATTAACTCTGATCAGAACATAGGAGAGAGTATGGGGCTTGATATGTCAGACCATGGACTGACCCCTTAATGACAGATGCTGAGAGTGAAGGGGGTTTTTCAGTGCTGCCTGTAGAGTTGGCTTAGCAGTAGGGGAGGATGTTTTTGTTAATCTTGAGCCAAATCAGGGCTTGGAGAAACTTCAAGCCAGTGGGGTCCCAAGGATGGCTCCATGAATAAAGCAAAGTATTGACTCTCTCCCTGCTAAGCCCTTGGGAATAGATCTGAGCCTCCCGTAAAGACATGAATCCCAAGGGGAAGATCCCAGAGCTTTCATGCTTTGTCTCATAAAGCCACAATGTACAGGTCAAGGAAAGAGGAGACCATGTTGTGCCTTCATTTATTGCCGCTTCCTTCCTTCCCTCTCTCTCTCTGTCTCTCACACACACAGACACACACACACACACACAGACGAAGTTTTAGTAAAAATAACATGTTTGAGAGGGCAGAGAGGAGGCTGATGACAATGGGAGATTCTCTTGCATGTTCAATAACTCATCACCGATGGGGCCCCAAGAGCTTACTACTTTGGATTTCTGTGTAGCTTAGGGTAGCTGCGCATTCTTGAACAGATCACCTGTGACAATCCATAGCTCTGTGGGTTGGGGCTGGAAGGAGCCAGTGTTGGCTCAGTGGGCAGGGAAGTGAAAGCCACACATGGAATCACTCACTCACACGTTTACTTTAGAACAAAGGTGCCCCCACCCTCAATGTGTCAGGGTTTATTGTTGGAGAGCGGTGTCCAACTGACTTAGAAATAGGGATAAAGAGCCTTGTGGGTCTCGTAAGACTTAGAAAATCGCACATTAACATTATCTATGTTGCATTTTATTTGCATTTCTTTTCTTAAGTATTTCCCAGTTACATTCTGCTCTGGTTCAGCCACACTTGGAAGTGTTGGGAGCCACTGGCCATAGGTTTAATGCCTCTTCCGTAACATATGGTGTGACCCAGGCCTACATTTTTCATAATTTTTAAAAATTAAAATTCAGTGCAAATGATTTTCACGTTCTGCAGAGCAGACATCAAGTTAAGCATGGTTTAGGTAACTAGATGAAGGGGGCGGCGGGTGGATAGACAAATTATAATTATGATGATTGCTTGCATTTACATTGCACCTTCACGGGCTGAAAAATATTGTGGATCCATTGTCCAATTTAGATAGATACTGGATCCATGGATCTTGGGATGATAGAGAGATGCTTGGTTACTTGAATGGGATATGTGGATGGGTAACTACTGAATATGCAGATCAAGACAGTGAATCAGTGGATGAATAAGTGAATGAGAGAAAACAACTTTGTGAAGGACCACGTGGGCTAAGTTCTGGCACACAAGTACAGAGCCAAAGACAGTCCATTCCCAGTCTCAAGAAGCTCATATTCCGATAAGGGAGACACACAAATCGAGGATGTCTGTCATTTGAGGACAGCATCCGTAAGAAAAAACAAGGTGTTAATTATAGATTTAATTAATCGTAGTTTGAGCTTGCCTTCTCCCTTTTCATTCTCTTTATTTTAAACCAGAAACTAATCTTCCTAAACACTCTTCTACTATATGGTGTGTGCGTGTGTGTGTGTGTAACAAACAGAGAGACAGTGAAATTCAGATTGGGAACCTGGCTATCCCAAGCCCCCTCTCTTGTGTTACTATAATTTAATCTAAAGCAAATAGCTATCCTCAGCACGGCACAGCCAAAGGTTTGCTTTTGAAGCAGCTGTTGAACCTGTTAAAGTACTTGGGAGTTATAGCTGAGCATTTAGTCCAACGTCAAGCGGCCAGGCCAGATTTCATTGGCTGGATTTTTATTCGATAGGTAGACTTGAAAGCAGCAGGCAATTTAATTAGCCGTAATTCTTCTGGGCAAGACATTACTTTGATGAATATCAGAGCAATGTTTATGGCTCCTAATGAACCATGTTAGTCTTTTGATTGAATAATCACTTTGGAAATGTTTCTACAATCTGATTAGAGTCTGACCCACTCTGAGAGTCATAAATTAACTGATCACACTTTAGAATAACAAGACTAGTTGTTTCATGGCAGATAAACTCTCCTTCAGTCTATTTTTCAGTCTCTGGGCTGGTTCAAAGGTCTGAGTTTAGGGAGAGAAATAACTATTACTCAGATGAACTCCAGCTCCAAAGACAGATCTCCATACACCACGTGGAAGAAGGGTGGACTTCAGGGAGGAAGGTTTTTGGTGATGGGGCATCAGGCCACCACACACAGAGCAAGGACCATCTTTTGCCTAAGAACTATCCTTAGTTCTTAGCGTAGTTCCCACCACGTAGTAGGTTCTATTAAGATGCTTGTTGACTGATAGCCTGATGTAAAGGAGGCTGCTTTTCCACTGATTTGTGGTCCATCCTTTTGGCAAGCACACATCCCCCAGGTCTGGGTGACCTGGAATGTGGGAGAGAGCTCCTAATGGAGGAGATCCCAGACCCAGTGCTCTGTGAGATTCTTTGGCACATCTGTGACCATGGCTCTCTCCATTGCTGAAGCTAGGGATGCATCACTGAAGTTTCTCCAAGAAAATAGAAAAGACAAGGTGTACTCAAACAGTGCCCTGAACCTGTGAGAGGCATTTGGTAAGGCCATCCTCTATACCAGGCACTGGGAGGAGCTGATCTCCTCTGTCTCACTGAGCTACATGGCATCTGTCCAGGTTAAACACACCCACACCCACACCCACACCCACACACACACTCACACTCACATACTCATACACATACTCACACACACATTTATCCTTTTGTGCCACAGATCTCAGACTTCTGGTCTTCTTGACATTTGCCTACCTCTTTTCCTCTTTTCAAATAAGACTGGTTCTCAGATGGCTCTTCTTGGTGGGGTCTAGTATCTCAGATATCTTCTGAAGCTTCTTTTACCTTCTTGTCTTTCTGACTCACATGCCAGCTTAACCTCAGTTGACCCCCTGACCATCCCAGGGACAGCTCCATCAACAGGAAGGATGGCAGGGCTCACATGTCCCTCATTCTAACTTCGCCTCCTCATCCCCCCAGGCTGGTCCCTTCTCATCTGAACTGATGCAGTAGCCTTCTTCTTGGACCCCCCACATCATCCTTTCCCTGTTCACTCAGTCTCCACCCAATTGCCAAAATGATCTTTCTAAAATTTAAGTTTGGCCATGTCACATCTTGGCTGAAGGATTTTCAGTGGCTCCCTTATTCCTCTGAGATCCAATACAAACCCTTCACACTGGGATTAAAGTCCCTTACAACAAACCTTCAGCCTACCTTTCCAGGCTTATTACCTACAGCTCCATCACTGTACATTCCAGGGAAGATGACTCAATCACTGTTTCTCAGACACAGCGTTTCTCCCCACCTCTGTGTCTTTTCAGAGGGTTTCTCCCTGTGCTTGGAACACACTCTTTCCTCATCCTCATCTCTAAGAATCCCTGGTTTCCTTGAAGGCTGAACTCAAGTGCCACCTGCTCCTGGCAACCTTTACAGAAATACCCTGTGGTTAGCACAAGTTCCTATTGTATGTCTGTAGGAACCCTCCATCCACCAGTAAATAGCCTTTGGGCTCCTGAGGGCAGGCATCCATTTGTTTTGTCCTAGTAACTAGCAAATCTGCTAAACTGTGTGGAGTGCACAGATTTCTCCTTTCTCCTCTGGGAGGGTGAGGTCTTTGTCCTCTCAGGCAGTGAGAGACATTTTCTGCATCCTTCCTACGCTGGACAAGAGAAGAGGGCAGCTATTTTAGCTTCACCTCCAGCTTGGTATAATTATTTTTGTGGCATTGTGTTAAAAGGAATAGAATGAAGCCGTTGCAGGCCAGCAGAGACAACAAAGTCGTTCATGCTGCTAGGCACAAGAGGGGGCCTCTTGGGCTTGCCAGAGGAACTCGCTGAGATCATCACCATCCAGCCTTTGGGAGATCACTGACCTCAGCTCTTTGGGGACTCAAAAGAGAGTCAAATCCCCTGGAATTCTGTTGTACCAGAAATGCCAGGGAGCTGAGAAGATGTCGTCACCCTGATGCCATGAGAGATGCAGCCACAAGGTCCCCAGACCTGGGCACAAGCAACTCCTTCTGAAGGTTCCTTTTATTTATTGATCACCTTATATGAGAAGGGTGAGGCTCAGCTTTCCATTGGAATGACTGACTCCTTTATGTGGCCACTAAGCAAGGGATTTTGAGAGTTTTTAGTTTGCATGTTTATCTCTCTGTGAAGAATCCCTATTATCAATTTGTGAGACTGAAAATAGGGAGACAAAGGCTTCAGATGGTGTGGAAAAATATGCAATCCTATCCTGAAATGGGCATAAATTGTATTAAATGGGTCACATTCTTCAAGAAGAAAGAACAGCATGTGCAGGGAGAACTGACATCAGAGCCAAGACGAGAAGACAATTCTGCCTTCCACATAGATTTGCTTTTTGACCTTGAGGAAGCCATTTTCCCAACTCCCTGTCTGTCATTTACAGAGTGGATGCCATTCTGCATTGGTAGAGAGACTTTATTCACTGGGAGTCCCATTTCCCTATGAAATTGTAGATTCAGTCTATACGTTTTAATATTATTGTGAACACACATCAGTGGAGTAAAACTGAACAGAGGATTTTTAAAACCAGATAGAGATATGTGGGAACCAACCAGTCACTTGGAATAAATTCTCCTAGCAAGAGCCTGATTGCTAATGGTTATTTAGCTCCTATTAAAAAGTACAAATTCATCTCTCTTGACCTGGAGAGAAAGCATGTGGTTTATTGAGAGTGGTGCAGGGCAGCTCCTTTGGAAATGGATAAATTTTCATGGCAATATTTACGTTTTTCTTTGTTATTTAGAGTTGTCAGTGAGGTAGAGAATAGAATTATCTCAACAGTATTTCCTTGTACATAACTGAGGAGTTCATATGATAAGTGCGTAAACGTTTTTATGTGGAATTATGGAATTGATACCTGGGAGGGGGGTGTCTCTAAGACCATCAAATTCAAACTCTGTTACAGATGAGGAATGTGAAATTCACAAAGGTTTAGTGACTTGTCCAAAACCACACAAAGAGGGACTGTCAGCTGGGACTAGACGTTCCCAGCTGCCAATCTAATGTTCTTTCCATGAACTATGCTGAAAAGAAAGGCAGTCGTTTAATATATTGATGTAGAATTTTACTCTCTAAACATTCTTGAACATAGGTCACTAATACATGCTTTCTGAATGAATCAAGATGTGGAACAGTTTCACTGTGACCACAGCAGATACCTGTCATGATGGTGGACATGTGGTAACTCAGCTCACGGGCCATAGCAAGGCTTTACTTAGCCACATGTCAAAGATAGTGCAGTATATTCATAGAGGAAACTAATTAAAGGGACTTCCAGTGATTAAATTGACTTCAAGAAGTCTAACTGCTGCCTTGTTGCTCGGTTGTCCTTGTTTGGGTTGGAAATTCCATGAGAGGATGATACTCATCTAGAGGAGAACATGGTGCAAGGGAGAAGGCTGGCTTTCCTCTTGGCTTCACCACTTATGACTTACTTAGGTTTTTTTTCCCCTTACCTATGAAGTGAGGAACCCAGATGAGATTATGACCAAAGTTCTCTCTAGTTTTCATTCCTACAAGAACTGTAAAATGAAGTGGCTTGGCTCCAATCAGTAAGCATTTATTAGGCACCTACTGCACACAGTTCCGCTATGTCTTTGGGATGGGGGTCTGCCCAGATGGTTGAGTGCTGTTCCTCACTTCCTCTTGTACGATAAAGAGCCACTATCGTGCCCTAAAATGACTTCCCAGCCACCATCTTGCAGCTGTGTGATTGTGAGAATTGCCTGGTAGCATGGCAGCTTTTTGATGAATATTTGATGTTCCTCATCTCTTGTAGAAGCTCCACATCGCTCCACGCCAAGGTGCTCCCCATGCCTTGGGTGTATTTGTGATGATCAGGATGGATGTAGAGAGAATCAATCATGGTGCTCATTGTTGCCCTCCATTTACAGTGGTAATGCCAAGCTGGTGCTAGGTGCCCTTCCAGACACACTCTGACTAATACTATGTTCCCTTTCAGAAGTGCCTAGCTGCCACTCCATTTACATGCGGCAAGAAGGCTTCCTGGTGCACCCCAACAGAACAGAGGGTGAGTCTCTCATTCTCTGATTCACCCCCACCCTTCAAGAGATTAAAGAGCATTTCCTCCATTTTCAAGGAATGGAAAGAGGGAACTTCATCCCCTGTCCTGTTTTACAATAAATGCCATTCTCAGCTGGAGCCCGGGAAAGTTAAATGGGCATTTTTAGTTCTGACTCTGGTCACAGGGCTCATGTGAGACTACCGGCATGTTTGATCTTTAGCCCTGCCAGCATCCACATCCTTTGAAGGCCTGGTGAGTGAGTGGTGAGCGCACCTGATCCTCTGCGCATCAGGATCTCCTTTTAAGGAATCTTCCCTGGCCACTCCCAGCCATTGCTTTCCCCCAAGACAGCCATTGGATTGATAAATACTCGTTTCTTCCTTTCTCCCCTCCTCCTCCCTCCCCTCCACCTCTCCTCTCTTCTCCTCTCTCCTCCTCTACTCTCCTTATCTCCCTTCCCCATCATTTCCTTTGCTGTCCTCTTTTTTTTCTTCTTCCTCTTCTTTTTTTCTCCCTCTCTCCCTCTCTCCCTCCCTCCTCTCTCTTTCTCCTGAATTTTTTGTCTGATGTGGCCAAAAGCACTAAACTTGAAGCCAGAATCCCTGAGTTCAAATCATGGCCCTGAAACTCACTGCCTTTGTGACCTTGGGCAGGTTGCTTCACATTCTCATCTGCAAAACAAGAGGGAGTGAATTAGATGATCTCGGTGCGCCTGGGTCCTTATTAAATTCTCCCTGGGGAAGATACTCCCCTTGGGTGTCTGACACTCACATACGGGTCTCATCTGCCGAGGGAGTGAGAAAAGTGCCTTGCTGCCTATCCAAGGGAGGCAGAGAGAGTGGGCACTGCCTAGGGAGTCAGGCCCAAGTTCTCATCCAGGCTTTACCACTTACTGACTGGGTCACCCTGAGCTGGTTCCTGAATGACCCTGATCCTCAGTTTCTGCATTTGACAAATGGGGGGAATAGGCTCCGTGACCTTCAAGGTCTTGGCCAAATCTGAACCTATGATCCTGGATGGACCAGGCTGTCCCAGGGCTGGGCTTTCTAGGGACCTTTGCCATAGGCACTGAGTCACCCCTGGAGAGAGGCACTTGCTTGTAAGCCTGGCGTCAGGTTTCTCAGGAAGATTCTAGGCTTTGCATTAATTGTATGCATGAGATGAGATGGTACATGTGAAGTGACTGATAACCGTTAGAGCCCATGTGAGCTCGTTGGGATTATTCATTAATTAGTTATTGTTGAGTCCCGAGCATAGGTTCTCAATAAGCACTTGTTGATAGATTGAATGAGTTAATAGCATCACTGGGGAAGATCTTTGGTGGTTTTGAGTCAGGGGCAGCAAACTCCACGGAGGCCTGGCCCTGCCCAACCTGCTCATATTACAGGTGAGCCCAGCCTCATGGGCATGGAGAGCCTAAGCTGTGATGGGTTTGATAGCCTCCATTCAAGGCCTCTCTCCGGGATCTCCTGTGACAACATGGTGGGCCTGGCCTTGCCATGAAGGCCCTTCGTGCCTGAACCCTTCACCAATATCCTTTTTCTCCTGCAGGTTGCATGTTTGAAAAGGGCCCCAGGCAGTTTTACGATGATACCTGTGTGGTCCCAGAGAAGTTTGATGGTATGTTATTTTTTATCCTGTTGGCTTCTCAAGAAGGGGTACGGGGACAATAGCAATCTAGTAGTCAATTAATACACATATTCAAGGCCCGTTGGGTGTCTGGTGCTGTTTGAAGCTGCTAGGGCTGCAGAAACAAAAAAGTGAGACCCTCTACCCATGAGGGGCTTACATTCCAGTGGGGGAAACAGTTATAAGGCCAACTGGGGGGCAGGGCACAGTGGATAGGACCCTGGACCTAGGGTCAGAAAGAGTTGAGTTCAAATCTGGCCTTGAATACTTACTAGCTGAGTGACCCTGGGCAAGACTTCACCCTGTTTCCTCAGTTTCCTCAACTTTAAAATGGAGATATTCATAGTCCCTACTTCATAGGGTTGCTGTGAAACATTTTGCAAACTTTAAAGGCAAATAGGAATGCTGGTTGTTATTGTATAAGCATTTACAAGAAAAGTATGCCAAAGAAGGGCTTTCATTTGGGGAGGAAGGCATCAGCAACTAGTAGGATAAGGGCAGGCGAATTCCAAATAGAATCTTTGGCCTGTACCCACCCATCACTCACCTCCAAGTGTTTCAACAGAATTCTCTCCCACAAGCCCCTAGTTGTAAGGTCTGGTCTCTCTGATAGCCCATGGGTCCATGCCTAGATCTGTGACAGGAGGTGAAAGATCTTGCTGGCCTGTTGTGGCAGGTGGGGGAGCAGTGGACAGGAGGGTTTCTGGAACCTGGTGGTTCTATCCAGCTAGTTATTTGAGATTTATTGGAAGCTGATCCCATAATTAATGAGGTCAGGCTGAAAAGCATGCTCCTCTGGTGTTAATGGGCCTGGAGAATCTTCCCAGGCTCCTGCTGGTCCCTAAAAAGATGAGTTGGAGCTCACAAGGAGCCTCACTTTTCCGGGGCTTATGAGGTCTGGGGAAGTGTGATCTGCTAGCATGGCTCCAAGTGGTGATGGGCAGCCATTTCCTCCCAGGGATCCCAGGCTGCCAGACTGATGGGCCACAATGGCGCTGCCAGCGCTCAGCATCTCTGAGTGAGCTGAGGACAGGGGGACTGCTTCTCTGGAGCGCCTCTGTGCTTTCCCTTGATTGGCAAACAACAGGAGGCAAGCAGGGGCCGTCTGATTAACTGATTGCAGCGGCTTCAGGAGGCGGGTCTGTGATGAGTTGGGGGCAGCGAGTGCTTTTTATTACTGTTAATTTGTTTTTATAAATAGCCCGATGTCTGTCCCGGGAGCTTGCTGCTCTCTGCTCTGTCCTTCCTCTCCCAGGCCAGGTCTGGATTCGCCCGTGCTTTCTCATCCTGCCATCCTTCCTCTTTTCAGTCATTCCTTCAGCAGGGTCAGATAAACTCACCACACACTGAGAATAGCATGAGGATTTGGGGCTCATAGGCTTTGGAAAGGAATCATGACAAGTGTGGTGGTGAAAATACAGCATTTTTTAATGGGAAATGTCATTTGCCACCGATTGAGAAAATGGTCACTGAAACAGAAGAGGAGAAATGGAAAATAATCTCCTGCATATGGTGATTCATGATGTCATCGAGGGACTTTCATGCCCACAGAACTTTGTCTTGTGTGTCATGTGACTTGACTCAGGTCATGCTCCTGGTCAAGTTTACCTCCTGAGCATCTGCATAAAAAGTCCCTTCAACATTTCCTGTCTTCTGTTAGTGAAGAATGCCCAGATGGCATCCGGGGTGATGCTTGGGAATAAATACCGTCACCAAACGTTTTGCTTCTCTCCTTCCTCCCCTCCCCTTCCCTCTTCAGTCCCCTCTCCCTCTCTCCTCTCCTCTGCACTCTCTCTGTTTCTCTTTCCTCTCCTTTTCTCCCTCCCCCTGCCCACTCACTTGCACTGAGGCTGTCAGACAGGTGTGGGTTAGGGGCAGCACTTGGCACAGAATCAACCAAGATACCAGCATGAGACACAGAACCAGGTGGCAGCATGAATGTGCAAGCACACACACACATGCACACACGCACATACACACACGCGCATACACACACGTCATTCCAATCAGAATCAGGGACCCTTGGAGTAGAGGAGGTGTCTAGCCTGCTTCAAAACCAGCCCCTCTCTGATGTGCTTTGTGAGTGGCCATCTCTCTTTCCACGGATGCTGAAACAGCGTAGCCTGCTTCTGGATGGCTCTCGGTGACAGGTAGAGGGAAGTTTTCTCCCTTAAATCAATCCTAAATTTGCTTCTTTGTGCCTTCCATACATGATCCTCTACCTGGCATCAGAGGCCAAGCAGAGCAAGTCTGGCTTCTCTTCTGCATCTCGGCTCTTTAGATAATGGAGGATCGCAGTCAGGCTTCCTTCATCTTCTCTCCTTTGGACTAAACATTCCCAGTTCCTCAGAACTAGTCTCTGTGAGGCTGAAGGCCCTTCCTAACCGCTGCTTGCCTTCCTCTCCAAGTTCTCTGGTTGATAATGTCCTTCTGAAATGTGTTTCCCAACCTGAAGAGACCTGGAGACAGGGGATGGACCTGCCAGACGATGGCAGGAATGGCCAGTTCTCTTGTCTTGAATTCTGGACCTCTCTTATGCTCCTCTCTAGCTCTTTTTGGCTGTCTACATTGTCCTCTTGACTCATGGGGCCCGAAGTCTTGGACACATTCACTCTGTAGACCACAGTTTCTTGGGCTAGCTACTTGGAAAAATAAACAAACACAGGCATATATTATCTATGTATATGTACACATAAATGTATGTATTTATACACACACACACACACACACACACAGAGTTTAGATTCAGACTTTTGTCCTATGTACCATGTGCCCAGCACAGTGTCAGACACAAGCATTTAATGGATGCTTATTGATTCATTGAGTGACTGATTGAGTCTGGCAGGGGGAGGTGGTGGTGGTTAGTGGTGGGGGAGGGATTCTCCAAGGCAAAGGTCTGCCAGTGTACATTTGGCTGCACAAAAGATTGTGTCTGTAGACCTGGCTGGCTAAGGTTGGAGCTGTTTGTCCCCGCATTGGGGGTGGTAGGGAAATTTAGAGACTGGACAAGCTGTTGACCCAGTCATAGAAGGGTTTGTAATCTTCTAAGCCAATGCTTTACCTAGTGCTTGGCACATTCCTAGTAGACGATTAATAAATGCTTAGTGAATAATTGACCAACTGATTAATCAGCTCTGGTAGAGAGAAGCCATGCTGGTGATACCATGAAGCCCTGGAGCAGTGAAGGATGATACTAGAAAGGGGTTCCTCTCTTCCCTTAGTATCCTAGAGCCCACCCTGCTCCGGGCATCTGTCCTGATGCCTGGTAGGTGATAATTATGAGCAGAATATCCCCACTAATGCTTCTCCAGTGCTCGGAGCCCCCACTCATTCCCACTGGCCAATCCTGCACTAGTCAGATGCTCACAAGCAGTGATGGGGCCATTTTCCTCCTTCCTGATTCTTGCTTAACGAGGCTTGTTTTTGTTCAATCTCAGGAGATATAAAGCAAGAGCCGGGCATGTACCGTGAGGGCCCCACCTACCAGCGGCGGGGTTCACTGCAGCTGTGGCAGTTCTTGGTGGCACTCCTTGATGACCCCTCAAACTCCCATTTCATTGCTTGGACTGGCCGCGGCATGGAGTTTAAACTGATTGAGCCCGAAGAGGTGAGTTTGGGAAACCTCCAATGAATAAGGGGAGAGGGCGTCAATAGGCTTTATTGAAGGCAGCAATCAAGGCTTTTGGATGGGTATTTTTTCCCCCAGTGCTTGTGAGGAAACTCTGTCCTAGAGTGGCAAAGACACAAATGAATGTCATAGATTTCTTTACGTGAACGTGATGGATGGTCACTGCACTAGGTGAGAGATACAGAGTAAGACAGCCTGGCTCCTCCAGAGGTTTACATTCGGGGAAGAGGACATAGAAGACAGGATAATTAGCAAAGATGAGTCCCAGGGAGGCTGAGTTGGTCCCGAGGGTATTCAGCTGCCATTTTCTTTGTAGCAGCAATGGATTTGGGTTGCTGTATGCCCAGATTAAGAGGCTCAAAGTGGGAAGAGGTAGGGGAGGGGAGGCAAGCACAGAGGTAGAAGCATGTGGTCCGTCTTCCACCAGGTCTGGGAGGCAGAGGTTGGCAGGGTGTTGGCCCCTGTCTACAGAACAGGGAGCAGCAGATGCCAGAACACAAGAATGGACCACAGAAGCTTCCTTTCTGATTTTTTGTCAATGCCAGACTTCGCTCACTCCTCAGCTGGGCTCTGAGTGTTTGTGTCCTGACTGGCTGGGCCTTGGCCCCCTGGCAGGCCTTAGCATGAGGAAAGTAGGAAAATCAGATGAGGCAGAGGGCAGGCTGCTACCCACTCACCCTTTGGTGAGGCCACCCATTTTTAACTCAAGCTTTTTGCTTAACAAATCACATAGAAGCCAAATCCCACAGATCACTTCTGAGTCTGCCTGGCCAGGCTGGAAATAAACCATTCCATCTAAAGTAACAGGTACCAGCTTTACATTTTTGCTTTCTTTGTAAAGAAGGATATGGCTAAGACTGGGCACAGGGCTCACTGGGGCAGCCAGAGTCTTGGAAAGCCTAAAGTCGAAGCTTTCTGCCACGAGCAAGACCAAGGCTACTTACCACACTGCAGATGATCATTTCCAGGGATTCTTTTAGGACTGGGCAGATATCTGAGAGTGGGGAATTTTGTTTTGATATCTATATTCTGAGACCTTCATTGATTTATCAGTCCCTCAGATTTACTTTGGTGTGGTTCAGAAAAGGTTAGTGAACTACAGGTTGGCTCGCAGGAGTGAGAATACAAAGCAAAAACTTTGAGAGCTGGCAGGAAGGGAGGAAGGAAGGAAGGAAGGGAGGGGGAGGGATGGACCTCAGGAGCCATCTAGTACTTGCCTTACGTGAAGGGATCCTCAGTGATGTGTGCAATGACAAGTGCTCCTCCTAAGGCCTCGTGGCCAGGACCCCATCCCGTCTCCTCCCAGCCACCTCCACCTTGAACCAGCATTAACGCTCTTGGCATCAGGCTTGTTTGCTTTCTGCCCAAGATCAGGTTTAGTCACTCCTGTGTGGGACAGCCCATCCATGACCAGAGACAGTTCTCGTGGTCCCCAAGTCCTTTTTCTCAAACACACCCAGGCCCTTTCACCAGGTGCTGCTGAGTCACGGACTCTGGTCCCTTTTCCACTTCGATGCTCTGCAGTTCATCTGTATCCTTCTCAAAACAAGGTGTCCAGATCCCAGGACAGGACTCTAGCTGTGGCTTGCCTGGGGCAGAGAGCAGTGAGACTGTTGTATCTCTGTGCCTGGAAGACCTACGGGCCTTACCTAATATAGTTACTGTTGGGGCTACCATGGCAACATACTGACTCATTTTAAACTTATAGACCACTAAGTAAGCAATTATTAATCACTTACTGTGTGCTAAGTGTTGTTTTGAGCAGATGACCCAAAGCTGTGGGGAGGAGCAAGTACTTCAGAGAGAGCTGGGGGAAATAGAATTGTGCATGATGGAGAGAAAGAATTCAGAAAAGAAGAACTGATTAAGTAGAAAGAACTGAGCACAGAGGCACCAAAGCTCTGAACAAAGAGTGTGACAAGTGATGTGGATGTGATGGCTCTCTGTGTACACACATGGAGATATTTGTACAATATATATTATACTGTTGCTTCATTACGTTGACTCCACATTGTTTTGAAAAGTAATCCATCATGTCTCATCGGCTTTTTTAAGGTCATCATAATTCATCTGAGGGAAAAATTCATCAAAAGGTTTTGCAAATAAAAACGTGTGTGTTTGTACATACACATAGTTATAAGTATGTGTGTATTGTTCAGAAGTTTAGTCATGTCCAACTCTTTGTGACCCTGTTTTCTTGGCAAAGTGGTTTGCCATTTCCTTCTCCAGCTCCTTTTACAAATGAGGAAACTGAGGCAAGCAGTCAAATGAATTGCCTGTGGTCACAAAACTATTAAGTGTCTGAGCTCAGATTTGAAATCCTGCCTTCCTGACTCCAGGTCTAGTGCTCTATGCACTGTGTCCCCTAGCTGCCCAGGTGTATAGATGTGTGTATGTGTGTGTAGAGAGAGAGAGCTGTCTGTACTTGCTAAATATAATAAAAGAATAAATGCTAATGCCCCATTTGTGTTCTCTGTATTAGAGTATTTATTTTTAGAATGTACATTCTGGTGTCCAGTTATCTAGGAAAGTCACATGTAGAACACCAGTTGCTGTATTAGGGTCTGACAGAAGGGATATGAGCATTTGGTCTTGTCTCACATTTCCCAAGTGAAGATATATGGCCCAAATCTCACCAAAGCAATTTGTGAATATGAACTGTGACCTTTGTGGTTCTTGGTGGTGCTGGTTCCATGTCCCTCGAGAAGCAAAGGTATTGGATGCTGAGAAGGAAGCAATAGAGACCAGAGAGGGACCAGTGGGATTTGGGTGAACTCTGAGATGGGCCGCAGGAAAACATTTTGTAAGAAAGTCTGGAACTCTCATAAAGAAGAACCATTTCTATTTTGAGTCGTGCTAGAAGCAGTTGTCGGCTTTTCAGGATCCGTTGGTTTCTAGGGGCAGCAAAGCCCAGCCCTGATGAATCGAGCAGATGTCATGTGAACTTTGTACAGTCTTAGTAGAGTTGGCACTTTCTTCAGGCTGATTCAGAAGGCTTCCCTTTAGATTACCCAAGGATTCAGAGGAGATCCTCAAGTTGCCTCCCAGGCATGTGAGCCAGCACTTCTGGCAGGGTCTAAGGCAGCAGAAGCCTGGAAAATGCAAGTTTTCCATGCTCTGGCTATTTGGTGTTTGAGGCCCTGCAGATCACCCTCTATAATCTGGGGTGCCAGGACCAGAGTGCTTTGACTTGAAGGGATGTTAGAGCTCTCCCAGCCCTGTTTCTTCATTGGACAGAAAAAGGCCCCGAGGAGTCCAGGGGCTTTCCAAGGACTGAGCAGTAAATAGTGACAGTTTAGATTCAGAGTTCTGTGAACATCCAGTCCTCTTTAAATTGCTCCGCAGAGAGACAACCCCAAGATTATGCCAGTGGGTATGGCCTTAAGTGCCATGTTGGTCAGCAAGAGAAGCCAGGTGGTTAATGGTTGTGAGGGTATCAGTCAGGACTCCTGGGCCCAGTTAGACTGTCTGTATTCATGGACGTTGTCCACTAGCCTTTAGGGTGGAGAGGAACCCCATCCTTCGGATAGGTAACCATGATGTCATCCAACTGAGAATAGTCGGCATGGATTAGTGACAGGTGACTGTGACCTCAAGAGTTCACGTCAGGGCTTCATAGGACAAAGATGTTACCGGAATCCCAAAACATCTCCACAAACGCGGGAGACTGGAAGTGTAGCAGAGTAGAAAGAACTTGGCACAACATCTGTCTGATGTGACAAGTGGATTCAGACCCCCTCCCTGGACCTCCGTGTCCTTGTCTGCACAGTGAGCAGTCTTCCAGATCCAGATACAGGATGCTGTGGCTTTTCTGAGCCTCCCTTTCCTCCTGTGTAAATAGAGGACTTGGGGTGGCCCAATCTAGACCATACCCTCATTTGACTGGTGAGAAAATTCACAAAGTGTGGGTCTTGTTAGAGTCAGAGGTTAGTGAATTAGATTAGACCTGAATCCAGGTCTTGCTTTGGCTAGACCCATCCTGGCTGCTCCTCCCTGGCATCTCTTGATGGGTCATCAGCAGCATAGAGAATCATCACTCAGAGCATCATGCTCATTTTATAAGTGAGGAAGCCATCTCGAAGAGCTAGAGATGTGAATGAACACTTATTAAGCACCTACTATGTGCTGGGCCCTGGGCTAAGCATCTCATTTGCAGCAGCACCAACTGCTGATAGCCCCAGATCTCCAAACGGAGGCTGCCTAAGGGCATCGCTTGGGGAAATGACCTCTGACGTCCAGTCCTGACATTCTGGGAGCCTAGGCCAGCAATGGGCTGTGTGGCTACTGTCCAAAGACCAGCAGGCTCTGTCTAGGGGCTCATGCCCTATTTGGCTACAGTGATGTGGGTTCTCACCTGGGCAGCTAGAGGTATGAACTGGATACACACCAGGAAGACCTGGATTCATGTCCAGCTCAAATACTTCCTACCAATGTGTCTCGGGAAGATCATTTAGCCTCTGTCTGCCTCAATTTCCTCAATTGTAAGATGGGGATAATGATACTTCTGACCTCCCAGGGTTGTTGTGAGAATCCAGTAACATATTAGGCCAATGCCTGGTGTATTAAATTGTTCAGTTGTGGCTGACTCTTTGTGATCCCATATGGAGTTTTCTTAGCAAAGATACTGGATGATTTGCCATTTCCTTTTCCAGTGGATTAAGGTAAACAGAAGTTAAGTGACTTGCCCAGGGTCACAAACCAGTGAGTGTTTCAGGTCAGATTTGAATTCAGGTCTTCCTGATTCCAGGTTCAGTGCTTTTTCTATTCAGAGACATCTAGCACACTGCAAGCACATAGTAGGTGATTAATAATTACTTGTTTCCATTGCCTTGCCCCTTCCCCAACAGCTCTTAGAGATGGGCTACTAAGTCATAGGGAGATTTGTAGTTTATATTGGGCAGCAGGCCCCTTACTAATGAAGTGGCAGAACGTCAATGGTGACATCTCTATTGCCCCATCACCTCCCATTGCACAGGAGCAAAAGGACTAGGTGCTCACCGGGTCCTGGAGTGTCCCAGTGGCCCTTGGGCTTTGTCCATTAGCACTGCTGCTGAACTCCACCAGGGATTGGACAGGGGGTGACTTGCTCTCACTGGAGGTGGGCAAGCCCATGCTAGATGACCCCTGGTCAGGGATGTCAGAGGGCACCATAGGGCTAGATTTGTGGGACATTTTTCTAGCTCTGAGGTTTTGTGATTCTTGGTTTTTAATGCCGAATGCTTGCTAAGATAACGCGTATCCCCGAAAAGAATCCATTCTGCCAGTGGCCTCAGTTTCCCTATGTGTAAAGTGAGGACTGGGCCTAACTGCTCTTTCTGGATGCTGCCAGCTCTCCCTCGATGGTCCTGTGGCTGCAGAAATACGCAGGAGAGTGGTCAGCCCCACAGATGAGACAGCCTGCTTCTCTTCCTTTCGTGTCAGCCAGCCAGAGCTCTCTTAAGGAAATTTTCTTCTCCAGGAGAATGAGTCCCTTTGTCTCCCATGCTTACTTGGTCCTTTTTCACTCTTAGGTTTCTCTTTGCCTATTGCACCATCTCCACCGATTAAAAACCTGCCTGTCCTTTGGGCCCAACTCACTTCCCACTCATGGCCTTCACCACTTGGCCAGCTCCTGGGGTATACTCCTCGGCCATGCATCTGTTTTGTCCACCTTAGGTCAAAGCTGCATGAGGTCAAAGGCCATGCCATAGACTTCCTGCTGCTCCCCACTTCTCCAAGTTCCTGTTTACGGTGGGCTTCATGATTGTTTGAGGAATGCTGGCAATCTGGAGGGAAGGATTGGAGCACAGTGCCTCGGAGGAACTCCAAGTCAGCTTTGTCAATACAAGGCATATGGTCACAGACAAGTGTAGACAATCCATTCATTCTGTCACCCTGTGGCTTGAGGCAGGCTTGAGTCCATGTTGGTAACCCACCACACTGGAGACTGGTGCAGGCTTTAGGGCATATTTTTGATGACATGTGATATGGCTGATAAACTTCAGCTCTGTCCAGTTAGCAAGGCAGTTGGTGTCTACAGTGGACTGACTTCTTTGTGGAACACAAACCATGCTCAGACAGTCTCCACTTCCATTGCAGCTCTGCCATTTACTGGCCCTGTGATGTTGGTCTCCCTCTTCCTCACCTTTCCCATCTGTGAAAGGGGTCAGTATACCTGCCGTGCCTACCTTAAAAGAGTTTTGAAAGGGTAAAATGATATTGTCAAAGAAGTATTACCCTTTCTGCATTTGACCCCAGAAGGAAGGGTAAACATTTCACAGATACATGTTCAGGCTTAATGTAGGGAACATGTAAAAACACAATCAGAAACTTCCTGACAATGAGAGCTGCTTGCTCCAGGAGGGAGCAGATATCTTTCTTTGAGGGGCACATTAAGGAGAGGCTGGATGGTGACTTACTGGGCATTCTACAGAGGGGATTCGCATTCAGCTCAGAGTTGGACAAGGTACCTCTGAGCTCCCTCGGTCTCAGAAGTTCTCAGCCTGTATCTCTTCTTGCCCACCCCCTCCCACTCACTCACCCACCTCCTATATTACATCTATCTGTGCCCATGTGCCTGCCTTGCCCCCCAGGAGACTGCAGGCTCCATGAGGTCAGAATGGCCTTTTCATGTCCTTGTTGCCCCAGTGCTGAACCCAGAACTGTATGTGGAAAAGTCACTTAATACATATTAAATTGAAAAGAAGGTTTTACTTTAGCACCATAATACAGGCTATATAGCACATGCATATAGACCCCCCAAAAAGCACACATGTGCACATGCACGCACATACAAAGGCATGTCTGTACACACAGTCACAGACACTTGGCCGCACGCGCATTCACGCTCCCTTATTTTCCTGAGCTGATCATGATGACTGCTGTAGCTGCTTATCTCAGGACAGTTGCATCTCTGTCAGAGGCCAAATTGTAGGGCCTGCAGGACTGTACTTTGCCTGGCATCCCTGGCCCCCCATTTTGGGTCTTTGCTCTTTGGCAGTGGGCTTGTAGCTGCTGACAGTATTAACCATGCCCTGGGGACCCATGATTGAGGGTGGTTGGATGACATTTTACTTAGGGGGGAAATTGCTGCAGATCACTCTCATCTCTGTTTCTCTGTGGCTGAGAGAGTAAACATTTCTGAAACAGAAGACCTTTTTTAAAATTTTTTTCCCCATGACATTATGGTGGGCCTCCTACCGGGACATTCCACCTGGAAATAGAATCTCATCCCAGTAGAATACATCCCAAACCCTACTGTTTCTTATCTAAGAAAGCAGTTTTTAAAAATCATAGGAAAGTGTGCAAGCAGTACAGAGAGAGAAACAGATTATTTTCTCTGACCTGGAAAACAAACCAGCAGATACTGTTTTCAGCAAAATGCATGGAAAAATGTGGAAGCCATCTCCAGTGGGGCATCTTAGCCCAGGGTGGCTGAATCTGGGGTTCATGAAGTCCTTAAAAATGCAGTTTGGTAAAGATATGCCAGTACAATTGGACTGCTTTGTAATCCCCTGCATTAATGTTATGCATTTAAAAGCATCTTTCTGACGAGGGGTTTGTAGATGTCGTAAGGCTTCCAGAGGGACCCATGACACACAGAAAGGCTAAGCTCTCCTGCCTTTCATCTGTCGTGATTGTCTTGTATCTATATCATAATAATAGCTAGCATTTATATAATAATTTATGGTTCACAAAGTACTTTACAAATGTCTCATTTGGTCTTCACAGCAACCCTGGGAGGTAGGTGAGGACACTGAGGCAAACAGGTTAAGTGGTATGCCCAGGATCACACAGCTAGTAAGTACCTGAGCAGAATTTGAACTCAGATTCCCCTGACTCCAGGTCCAGTGCTCTGAGATCCTGCCATTCGGGAACTTATAGGTCAAAGAATGAGACAATTTGTATGAATTAGGGCTTTCAAGACAGAGTAGATGACAGACGTCCTTAGAGAGCATGGCAAAGATCAGGCCTGTGACATTAACAAAGGAAGGAAATGCCCCTGGCATCTCCCAACCCCCCACTTTCTTGTGTGCTCTCTCCTCCATCTCCTGGCTCTGTACTTCTGCACACAGGGTCCTTCCCTCTCTGATGTCCTCCCTTCACCTCCAGCTTGTCACTTTCCCAGGTTCCCATTCAGGTGCCACCTTCTGTCTCAGGATTGTCCTAATCTCATCAGTAATTAATCCATGCTCTTCTTGCCTTACAGTGCATTTCTCTGGTGTATATTTTGTTTTTAAGTACATGCTGTACCCCCTTCTGGCAAAACAGAAGCTCCTAGAGGTCAGGCCTTGTTGTTTCATCGTTATCTTGTATTCCTAGGACCAGCACAGGGTCTTAGTAAATGCTTTGTGTCTTTGAATCGGAGGGAAAGCAAACATCTCCCCAAGGAGCAGGAGGAGAGCATGTGTGCTTCTCCTGAATCATAGACTGTTTGTTCCCTTTGTAAAAGCTTCTCTTATTTCCATTAAATTTTGTACCCAAAGCATCTTGACAAAGGGCTCTATTGAAAAGTCCCAGAGAGGTGGCTGCATGCCTGGTTTAAAGAACTCATCAGACCCCAGGAAATCCAGGTCACACAGCCCTTTGTTTTGTAGTCTCTTTCCTCCCTGGCAGAATGGGGTGGTGGCTGATGGGTGGGGGAAGATGGGGAGTGACTGCCCAAGCCCCCCGGGTCCAGGGAGTCCCATTAGCAGATTCCTAGGAATTTCCTACCTTGTTAGTTGTGTGACCTTGAGGAAGCTGGCTTAAGTCTCTAAGCAGAACTTCCGCCTCCTCCAAAAGAGCACAGGAGCATTTACTTAGCAATGCTGTTAAAAGGATCAACTGAGACCTTAAAGGCAAGAAGAGAGGTGTTCAGATCCTGCCTTGACACACCACCTCCTCTTTGGTCCTGTCATCAGGGGCTCTGCTATGACCCTGCAGGTGAAGCACTTGGCAAACTTCCTAGTGTATGTTATTTTCTATGCAGAACCTGTGCAAATTGTAAAGCTAATAACTACATGATAAAAGCTGCTGCACATTAAAACATAATAAAGTGACAATGGTAGGAAGGCTACTTAATGATAGAAAAATAACCACATGCATGTCAGTTTTCATTATTCCACAAAGTGCTTCGCAAAGTGGCCTCTGAGCACAAGCAAAGCTCTTTGGAGGTGAACTGTGAGATCCGTGCATATCAGGGTTCTCTTTCTATGGCAGGTGGCCCGGCGCTGGGGCATTCAGAAAAACAGACCAGCCATGAACTACGACAAGCTGAGCCGCTCTCTCCGCTATTACTATGAGAAGGGCATCATGCAGAAGGTGAGCAATGCCGTGCGTCCACAAGATCCCCCGAAAGATGGCTCCTTAATATGTGAGTCAGGCCTGAAACACCCATGCGGCACCCTTGCCGAAGTGAGGCTTTTGCAGATTTTAACGGATGCTTAGCTATTAGGTTTAAAAATGAGAAGCCTGTCTATAGTCTCAGGTCTGCTGCAGCCCAGGCTGCCTCCTCTGTCAATTGTGTTATTGAGTTTTCAGTGAGTTCTGATGGGCCTGCCCCCATCACCACGGGACTCAGAGGTGCTCTGGGAAGCAGCTGTGGAAGAGAAGGGCGAGTCGAGGTTTCTGGGCCATCACTGCTTCTTCTTCTCTTGTTGCCCTTGAAAAGCCCTCCTGTGCACCTTGGGTTCTTGCCTCTTGTTTTTCTGAGCTCAGGGCTCCCATCCTCAGTTATGTCCTCTTACCTGAAGGGCGCCACAGGAATGGCTACTTTCGGGAAATATGCATGTCTGAAAACCTAAATGACAAAGGGGGAAAGGGGAGAAAACAAAAACAGACCCTGATGTCAATGCAGCTTAACATCAGAGCCTGTATTACACACATGCACACGTACACGCACACACACACACAATTTCTACACACAGCTCCCAGGATGTTTGTCATTTAGGTTTTCAGACATGCATTTTTTAAAAATACCTTCACCATTGCTGGAGGAAACAGTACTCCTATCCATGGGAAACCCTTTAGTGCTTATATCCACATGGCTAGCATGGCTGGTGTTCTCCATCACATTTCACTTTCCCAAGATCTCAGACTCTCCTTCTAGGCATGCAGCAATCCATGACAACAGCTGTCCATGAGACATGACCTACCTGCTCATTCCCTTACTGGGATCTCTGTTGTCCTTGGTGCAAACTTGCAAGGTTGCAGGGTATGGAAGCTAGAACCCAGGGCCTGTGATCAGGTCAATCTGCATTCATATCTCACCTCTGACATTTGAAACTGTGGGACCCAGGGCAGTCTGAGCCTCAGCAGACTGACCCGCTGAATCTGAGGTGGGCCAGGTTCTCCGTTCTGGTGAACTAACTCCTCTTCTCTGGGTTGTTGGGCATTTCTCTTTGATGTTATCTTCAGGTGGCTGGAGAGAGATATGTCTACAAATTTGTTTGCGATCCTGAGGCACTCTTCTCTATGGCCTTCCCTGATAACCAGCGCCCACTGCTGAAGACAGACATGGAGCGTCACATCAATGAAGAGGACACAGTGCCTCTGTCCCACTTTGATGAGAGCATGGCTTACATGCAAGAAGGAGGCTGCTGTGACCCCCACCCCTACAATGAAGGCTATGTGTACTAGCTACTGGGACAGCGTGGCTGGGAGATGGGCTCCTCCCAGGCCTTTTCCTCTTTCACCAGACAGGGAGAAGAAAAGAGGAAAACACTTCGTTTTGTTTTTTTAAAAGAATAGTCACACACGCGCGCGCACACACACACACACACACACACACACACACGCACACTCGCACACACAGGGGTTTTTCCTGTTGCATCATCCTATGGTCTGCCATGGACAGAGCACTTTACTAGAGGGGGGGAGGGGAGGAATCTAAGCATTGATTTGGTGTAACAGGAAGAAGGTGGGGGTGGGAGGGTGGGGATTACTTTTTACATAGGCTTGGGAAGGGGTCATACAGGTTTGAAGTACAATGAAGCTATATCATGTCTGTTTTGTTTCATATCAACATAAGATAATGTACATTTTCTCTGGGTATCCACAGTACAGTTAATTCTCATTGTATAAATAACCACTGGGAGAATCTTGGCAGAGGAACACAAATGCCTTGAGCATTTGTCTTGTCATGTCGAAGTATCTGTAGGTGTCGGGGAAGCTCCCCATGCACATGGCTGGCGTTGGTTATTGGGTGTGGCTGCCTTTGCGCCTCCTCTTTTTCAAGATGTATCTAAATAATGCCATGAACATCCTCTCTTTTTTTGGCTTTGTTTTTGGACCTGGCTCCCAGAAAATCTATAAAGTGGGAAATTTCCTCTGAAGCTGATTATGTCCAGCACAGCCCATGCCTGACTCTGGCTCCCAGCAGAGCTACAGACTAATGAATAAGAAAATGCATGTGTTTGGACATGGCACCTCGGATCTATTAGGTGTAGGGAAGCCCACCACAGTGGAAAAAGAATGTGGGCCTCCTTGATGCGCCAAACGCGGTCAAGTCTAGCAGGTTGGCGGGGTAGGGGAGAGAAGGTTTGTTTATTGGCTCTTTCCTGCAGTAGGAGAAAAGTTATTTAGCCAAAAGGAATTAACTGTACTCAATCACATATCTACTTCCGCTGTTATAGACGCGGTGTGCACTCCTCCAGAAAAGACTATCCAATACACTAACTAGGTACTTTAGTAATTTTTAGACACGGTACCCATGAATATGCATTTAAGCCTTTTTTCTGCTGTGTTACATTGATGACATATATAAATACTAGATAATGCTAATGCTTCTGCTGCTGCCTTCTCTGTCATGTTCTCTTTGAGGCTGAATTGACAACAACCATTGATAAGCAATGCTGTTAACTACAGGTAGCATTTCAGGACAAAATAGATGACTTGAAACATTTATTGCTTAGAAAATAGCTTATGCCCTAGCTGGACTCTCGGCAGCTTTCTGTGCATCAACAAATGAATCCCGAGCTTCAGCTTGCCGAGGGACACTCTCTGGGGACTTTGGTAACTTTTGGTGGAATGGGGACTCATTGACAGATTATCCAAGAATATGATGAAGTCGCTGTATGATGTGGTGGTGCTGGCACTGATGTTATCCATCAACTTGTCTTGGATGCTCAATGCAAATGGGTTTGGAAGAAGATTTAAAATTTTTAGGGTGTTCATTTTTCTTTTTCTTTTTTCCTTTTTTTGTTTTTGTTTTCCTTTTGGGAGAATCATGAAAGCTGGATGTTTTATTCCACTTGGGTTGAAAAAAAAAGAAATATCAGAAATGTTGCATTTTACTATTTATGGTCACTTTTCTCCAAGTTCCCTTTCTCAGTTCAAACAAAGAACATGAGATATGGGGGATTTGGGCAGATTGGAAAGCAGGGTACTTCTAAGGAAGCCAGTTGGTAACCAACTTGGTAACCAACTCTTAGAAGAATGTTCCTGATTGCACCACCAGAGTGATGCCAAGGAGTCTCCCTGAAGAGCAAAGGGACATGAATTCTCTCCCACACATCTACACTCTGGGTGGTCATTTAACTCTCCAAGCAGAGCAGTGATGAAGGACCCCAGATACAGTAAATGAGACCCATACTCTGTATAATGGACATTCAATCCTATAAGTTACATATTATAGGCATGTGTTCTTATGTGCACGTGAATTGGAATACTGGGCTAATGGGGATATGTTGAAAATTAGTTATATATATATATATATATATATGTATATTTTTTTTTGTCCCTCCTACCCTGAGCTCTTATGGCCATTAACTTCACTTAAAATAAAATAAAGAAAGAAGACTCAGAATAAATTTTGTTGGGATGGAAATTTGGGTCCACAAAGGAATTACGCTTGGAAGGGCTTCATTGAAAAGTCCATCCAAAGAAATCTGCCTAGATAATCCTTGGCTAGTTTGGGTTCTTTATGTCAGTGTAGAGAGCATCTCTAATCTGGATCATAAGGGGATCAAACAAAGTATCTGCATCCATTATATAATTAATATTTAAGGATAAAAATATATGTTATGCTGTATATGGTAGTGACTCACTGAATGAAACAAGAAACCAGTCCAATGTTAAGTCATTTCCCAGCAAAAGAAGGAAAACTATATAGAGATATATATATTTCATTGAACTTTCAACTCTTTTGAAAAATGTACCTAAAGATTTATTTAAAGTTTTGTTTTTATTCCACTTTGGTTTGGTTTTGTTTTCGGATAGAATAATAAACCTGGCAGCTGATTTCTGCAAGGTTGTGGTGTTTTGAATTTCTTACTGACTTTGAGTCCTAACAAATGGAAAGTGATGATGGGTAGTGCTCCATCTTAGAGAAAGGAAGCCTCCATATTTCTTCAGTGGGTGGTTGTTGCCCCTCTGTACACGGCTCAGAGGCTGGTTGGAGAACATGAAGTAAGCTTAACTCTCAAAGAATTAGGAGAACAGAATTAGTGCCATTGCATGAAAAAGACATTTTTTCTTAAAGACCTACAGATGGCCCTGAAACCAAAAGAGAACCCTAGAATTTGAGGTATGGAAATTATTCTCTTATTTTACACATGAGAAGACTAACAGCCAGGCAGATTAGTGTTGTGTGTGAAGTCAGTGGCCAGTGAGGAAACAAGAGTATGCTGGATCCCACTCCATAGATTTTTTTCTTCCAGGAGACCCCAGGATTACAAGCAAGGCATGTCCAGAACGCCAAACGCTGCATTTTGATTCTTCCTTCCATATACTGACTCTTACAATGTCATTTGCTGCCCTTCCTACGAAGGTGCTGGGCAATACTTCCTTTTTCCCCTCCTGCTGTCCCTACACTCTATTGAAACATTCGGTTATATCCCTTGCCTTACTAAGTACTAGGTAACAGCAGGGAAATGATCCAGGCTCTTCCCAGTGCATCAGCTCAGGCACTTTGATGGTGGCTTGACTCTTTTCTTAAAGTGTACAGTTACTATGAAAGCCTATTGGATTGGCTTGGAGTATTGCATGAAATGGGGGATTTATACAATTAGTTTTTGGGTAAGATCTGCCTAGTAAAATGTTAACTGAAAAGACAATTCTAAAATTTGAATATTTTCATCTTTAGTTTGCTACAATGAGACAGAAAGGACCTTATTTTCTGGCTGTTGGTTTGTTTTCTTCTAGTAAAATGAGATATTTTGTCCAACCAGTGGTTAAAGACATCTTGAAATGAACCATTGGAGCCCAGTGTCTTGCACAAAGCAGAATTTAATAAATGGTTGTTGAATTGATTTGAATTTGGCTCTCCATGCTGGAGTGTTTCCCCAAGCTTTTAGCAGAGAAATGCTAAAGGTGATAATAGGTATTCAGACATCTCATGCCTGGGAAGCTTAAGCCATAAAAACAACTTTTATGGAATAATACATAGCAAAACTATTTTCAGATGCAGATTGGTATAAAAAATCGTGGCATAAAAGTTGGCATTATTGATAAGAGGAATATATGAGACACCAATGTAAAGCAAAGACAACAAGGCTATTAGACCATGTATCTATTATATATTGAATTGGGCACTGGCAGGAAATGTTTGGTTGGTTACCTTTACATAGTGCCATCTTATTAGTGGGTCAAAAAATATTTCTGAGTCTTGGCTCCTTAGCACGATCAAGGAATCAAGGGAAGGTGAAAGAACTGAATATTCTGATGCACTTCATTTTGATCAAAGTTGTACTAACTCATCTTTGTCTAATTTGGTGCAGAAGGATTAAAGCAACCACAAAAATGCAAATTGAATTTGAATTTGAAAAATTGAATTCTGAGAAGGAGGTCTTTGGATAGGGAACATGGTTGGTGGTCACTTCATATGAATCATTCTGATAGTGACATTCACACAGTCTCTACTATGTATGGAATAAACAAATCCACATAGAAGGTTGTTAAATTCAATTCCAAATTTTGTCCATTCGAAAAGTTTATGAGGTTTTTTTTTTGAAAAAAACTCACTCCAAGATGTAATAAAATGATGCCTAAGACTTTTTTTTCACAAATTGGCATAATATAAAAATAATTATTCTGATAAAATATTCATAATACTCCAAAAGGAAAAACTAAAATGAGGAAATTGAAGCTAACAGAAAGGGTGGTTGTTGTGAAGAACAGATGAGATAATATGTAAAAAGCTTTGCAAACTTCAAATGCTAATATTTTATGTTATTATCTCCGACTACATCCCAACCAACCTGGAGCAGCAGTGAGTTGGGAAGCAAATCTTCACGATCCATTGGCTCAGTAAATTTGCCCTTCTAACTGCTACCTAAACCATCATTTGTTGTCAGGGTCATTAAAGGATGGGTTCTCTTCCCATCCCAGGTTCCATTTACTGGTGCTAACCATTTTGTTTGATCATAGGGAGACCTGATAAGTCATATTGGGGTTCAACCCAGTGAATCTTTGAATGAGTAGCCCCCTGTACCTTGATCTCAGAGCAGGGTCCCACTTGGCTCTCCCTCACTCCCCTACCTGTTGGTAGGTCTTGTTAATTCCATATTCACATCGTGTGTCAATGTGCCTCATTCTCTACTTGCACTATAAGGGCCTTCATTCAGCCCCTCTTCAGCTCCTGCCTGGGCTATAAGAAAAGCTTTGAAAGTCAGGGGCAGCAGTTTGTTTTAGAAGCAAGCTTCAGAAATGAATGGGTTTAACGATTGCAGTGGGTGAGTGTAAAATTAGAACAAGGAGAGAATTTGGACCGTTTTCTCCTGACATCGATTTCCTTGTGGCCAGTTTCTCATCTTTCCAATCTCTTCCTTGCCTAGTTGACAGATTAATACTGCTCTACTCCATGCCTGATCACATCCCTGCCCTGCTCAAGAAGCTCCTCGCTGACTGGAGGGCAGGACCAGAGTTCTGTGGCTGGCATTCCAAGGCCCTTGGTCCTTCCAAGCTCTGCCTCCAGGTTACTTACATACAACGTCCCGTTTATTCTCTGTAGGGGCAGTTAGGTGGCCCAATGGCGAGTGGACACTGTGTGGGAATTGGAATAGGGAGGAATAGAATTCAAATCTTGCCTCGGACACTTTCTCACTTGGTGACCTTGGGCAAGTCACTTACGCTTATTCTCAGTTTAATCATCTGTGAAATGTACTTACCATTTTTGGTCGTTGTGAGGAACAGATGAGTTAATATGAAAACACTTTGCTGACCTTTAATTGCCATGTGGATGCTAGTTATTATTAATTTTTTTATTACATCCCAGACTGATATTCATTGTCCTTGTATGAGGTGTCCCAGACGCCTTTCCTGAGTCTCCCAGTTGGGAGTGTCCCCCTCCTTTGTACTTATTTTAGGCATTTATCTGTGTGTATTGTGCAGTCCCAGTACAGTGCAGGATCCATGA
>CM053770.1:5178706-5201016 GCA_028658325.1 Potorous gilbertii | reverse complement strand
CCACTTTCTTTCCAAGCTCGAGAGGCTGTCCAAGGTGCTGAGCACACATTCCTAAGTAAAATTGTGATGGGGATCTGAGGCATGGCTGGCTTTGCAGTCTAAAGGAATCTGGTTCCATAACCTCATTTTGTTGTTGTTTAGTCCTTTTCAGTCGTGTCTGACTCTTCACGACCCCATTTAGTGTTTTCTTGGCAGAGATGCTGGTTCCTTCTCAGGCTCACTTTACACATGAAGAAACCGAAGCAAACAGGTGAAGAGACCAGCCCATCGGCACACAGCTAGTAAGTGCCTGAGGCCAAAATTTGAGCTCAGATCTTCCTGCCTCCAGGCCCAGTGCTCTAGGCACTGTGGCCCTACCTAGTGCCCCTCATTTCACAGATGAGGAAATGAAGGCCAAAAGTTTTACTAATTTGCCACAGACTGTGCTGTAACTAAGGGTCAGAGTCATCATTTAAATTCTGTCCTCCTGACTCTGATCTTGGCTGTTTTTTCTGCGTGGTCCTTGGTTACAACAAACTTCTCTTTGGAGAAGAAAAAAATCAATCCAAGTAAATCTCCAGTTTAACAGTGGTGCTCGTTTTTAAAATAACTGCTTATTTGTCCAAACGTGCAGATTTTATAAGACTCCTCTGCCAACTCAAGTAGTTATTTAAAAAATCACAAGACTGATAAATTATTTGGGCTTTTTGGTTTTGAGGATCAAAAGACAGAACTGGCCCTCTGATTGAGAATGAAGCAGAGAGGGGACATTTTACATAAAATGGGACCTAAGACAGTTTCCTCCCACCCATCTGCCACCTAGAAGACTGGAGTGGAGGTGGGAGGTGAGGAATTCAGGATGTATCAAATTTTTGTTTTCTACTTTATTATAAACTCTAAAGTCTGAGATAACAGTCAGATTAGAAGCAAAAAATTCAGAGACAGGCAAATGTTACGTTTTGTAATTATGTAAATTTAAAATTAGACCATAAAGTTTGTCACATTTTTAGATTAAAAAGCTAAAAAACTTCCTAAATTAAAAAAGAACATGATATTTGGAGAAAAGTTGAAATTGCTATGTCAGAAATCCCTTTGAAAAATAGATCAAGCATACACAAGGAATTAACATAAATATATAAGAAGACTTATTCCATAATAGGTAAGTTTATAAGATAGGAAAAAATCTGTTTCTTAAAGAATTACAGACTTATTAACAGCAGTATGGAAAATTGTTTCAAATCATCTCTAGGAAGATAAATGCAGTTTAAATCAATTCAGGTTTAACTTCATACCAAACAATTGACAAAGATGGCAAAAGACAGAAGAGTTAATGTTGGGGGTGCCACAGTGACTTTGGAAAGATAAGCAAAGTAAAAAATCTTGGGGACAACTTTGGAGTGGTCCACCCTTTTGAAATGATCCCCACCATCTGATCAAGATAGGCTTGGCATAGAACCCATAGCAGTAAGTGACAAAAAGAGAGATCTCAGACACACCAGAAGAATCAGAGCAATTTCCATAGTAGCAGAAAGCTGCCAACAGCCTAGTAGCTCATCATTTGGGAAATGGCTCAATGACTTGTGGTCCAAGCTAATAATAGCTTGCATTTATTTAGCATTTTACAAAAATTCACTGGATCCTGACAGTGTTGGGAGAGAAGTGATATCATCATGCCCGTTTTAGGTCATATCATTATGTTGTCATTCCCGTTTTATAGATAAGGAAAATGAAACAGATTTAGTGATTTTTTTCAAGAGTCAAACACTAGGAAATGTCTGAGGGTTTGAGACTTTTGACTCTTTGGAACTGTACATGCACTATGCATTGCACTACCCAGTTGCCATGATAATAAGAGCTGGCATTTCCATAGTGATTAAAGATGGTGCTGTTGCTATTCCTGTTCTGCAGACGAGATAACTGAGGCTGAGAGAGGGAAGTACTTTGTCCCCATACTCACACAGAGGAGGGAGGGAGGAAGGGAGGGAGGGAGAGAGAGAGAGAGAGAGAGAGGTAGAGAGAGACAGAGAGAGAGACAAAAGGAGAGCCAGAGAGAGAGACAGACAGAGACAGAGAGAGAAAGAGGAAGAGAGAGACGGAGAGAGAGAGGGAAAGAGAGAGAGACAGAGACAGAAGGAAAGCAGAACATAGGGAGCAGAAAGGAGGGAAACAGGAAGGTAATAAAGGAAGAAGAAGAGAGAAAGGGAAGAGGAAGGAACTCCATCCTTAATAGGCTTTTATTCTATTAAGGATAATGCAACATTTAGGATTAGAGGGGATGGGTAGGTGACACTTTTCCAGAAGTGATATAAAAAGTCAGGGGCAGGTAAGTAAAAGAACCAGGGTGTCAATGTGTAAAATATAGCATAAAGACAATTTATACCCTGTTCTCCCTTTATGAAGTTTGAAGGAGTTTCCCTGAAGTACTTGGAAAGGCATATTGATGGACTGGAGGTTGGCCACATCCTGGGTGGCCTTTGGAAAGCTAAATTTCCAACCTTGACTCCTGTGACTACACATAGTTGAGGTAAGAAAGTTTTGTGTAATTTCTGGCAGTCTAAAGATTAGTCAATTAAGGAGTAAAAGTTCAGGTCTAGGAAGGAGATTCTTTTTTCTTTTATAGAGGACAGCGGGGAGGGAAAGGAGTTTTTTTTGTTTTGTTTTTTCTCTACTCTCAACTTCCCACAGGTTTATGATATTTTATGACAGAATCATTCGCATAACATCCATCAGGGAATGAAAAGACAGACATAGAGAGTGGGGTTATGAAGCAGCTTTAAGAAACATAACTTCAGGTGATAGAGGAGAGACTGAACCGTATTCAAGAGAGAATTAGCCCTGGTCATTGATCTCTAGGGAGTTGCAGATCCAGAGAAACCTACCTGACAGATGTTGTACCTTAAACAGGTTGGGAGTAGTGGAGAGGGAAGCAGAGCAGCATGTGAGAAGAGAAAGAACATCAGAGTCCTGTTTTACAAAAGGTATGAGTTGCTTTGATCACATTCAGCTTCCCCTGATTCTGTGTGTATTTTGGAGAGTGCACACCCTAGGTTCATAGAAAAAAAATGTTTTATAGCTATTTTTCTTATATTATCTTAGTAAATATCATCATTACTTTTAAGGAATTGTTTCTAGTGACTGACTATTAAACACTCCGATGGAGACTCATGAACTCCATCTATTTTAAGGCATGCCATCCCATAGATTACTTCAAGTCTTGGAATAGTTGCCCATCTCCTCCACTGGGTACTCACACTGGCTAACCTGTGGGTAGGTTAAGCTGTAAGCCAGAGGGGTGCTACAAACCAACTTTGTTGTTGTATATGTATGTATATCTCAAGTAAATACGAAGTGATTTGGGGGGAGTTAAGGGCTGGTGTTTACTAACAACTGGAACCATCATTGAAGTGTTCATGTAGAAGGTGTTGCCTGAGCTGAGCTTTGAAGGAATCTAGGGATTCCAAACAGTGGAGATGAGAAGGGAGTGTATCCCAGGAATTGGAGGCCAGCTGTGTGCTAAGGTGGTAGCTCAAAAGCAAAAGGAGAGGGAGAGCAGTTGGAGCCCATGTGCAGTTGGCTTTCAAAGCACAAATAAGAAGGTGGATGAGGCAGTGCGTATGGAGCACTACTTACCCTTGGAGCATCATTGAGCGACAAGATAAGCAGCCGGGACTTCTTAAGTGAGCTCCAATCGTGCCAAGCAGATCTGATTGCTTTTCTATTATTATTGAATTATGAGATTAGTGGTGAATGGGAGGCAGTGGATGAGATGCATTTGGATTTTAGCAAAGCATTTGATACAGCATCTTATAAGCTCTGAAATGAATGCACATAGTTCTGAGCATAGCATCAGGGAATGAAAATGAAGAGAGAGACTGAAAAGAAAAGAGAGACTCAGTGGAGATGAGCCATTTTGGGAAGCTTGTAGTGAAAATAGGATGGTAGAAGATGGTGCCTTCATTGTCTGTTTGAACTCTGACTTCCCAGGTCATCCCAGCACAACTAAAGGGGAGTTTACCGAAGGACTGAGAATTCCAGGATATACAGTCAACTGGAGACAATTCAAACGAGGGAAGAACACAAACCAAACTGTCCAGCAAATGACTGGATTGTTTTCCGAGATCGTCTCTGTCCCTCTTTTGTGAGGCTTCTTTTTCTTCTTTGCTTCTCTAATGCCAGCTCACAATGCTCCAGCAAAACTGGCCTGCCTTCTGTTCTCCATAAACAGTATTCCATTCTGTTTTTGTAATGTTCCTTTGAATTATAAATTTAACAAATATCAATAGTCATGAGTATTTGAAACTACAAAGAACAAAAAGGGTTATGTATGAAACTGAAATTCATTGCTTAGATATGTTTTTTAAGTGAATGTATTACTAACACAATAGTAACAAAAATGCTTGGCTTTTCAGTATCTCTTGAACTTCCTTCTCATTCTTCTGTGGAAGTGAAAAAGTTTCATTAAATATTGTTTTTTTCATGTCTTCCTTTAAAAAAAAGATTCACTCACTCTACCCTTCATCAATTCTCATTTATTATAAATGACAAGTCAAACAAAACAAATTTACATGTTTCTTTTGCCTAAAAATGGATGCTTTGATCCTTCTCCACTTGCCCACCAGCTTTCTGCCAAGTGTGGGAAAGTGTGCTTTCCACATTAGGTCCATGTCTGGTCTTTGAATAAACCAGAGTTTTTTGAAACGGTTTTCTTATAACCTCTGTAATTGCTTTCCTGGCCCTGGCTATTTAGCTTTAGCTCGAAATCCATTCATATATATCATCTCAGGTTTCTCTGAATCCATCCTTCATGCCATGTCTTGCAACAATACTGGCGGTATTTACACAGGGCAAGCAAGTTGAGCAGAGCCCTTTCCGTGCTTTCTCTCATTTGATCCTCACTCACATTGACACTGGGAGAGGTTATTGTTCTCATTCCAATAGATTGATGAACCACCACTTGTTCAATCATTCCCAGGGATAGGGACGCACTTTGGTCCAATTCTTTGGTAGAACAAAAAACACGCTGTAAAATGTATTTGTACATGTGGATCCTTTCCCTCTATGTTTGACCTTCTGGGGTATATGTGAGCAAAAGTATGTGAAGTCTAGGGACTTCTTGGGTTCCAAATGGCTTTCCAGAATGGTTAGGTCACCTCACAGCTCCACTGCTCCACACTCCACAACAGGGAACAGTCTTGTCTATCCTCTCATATCTCACCCAACAATTGCTTTATTCCCTTTTCATTATCTTTGCCAATTTGATGGGAATGAGGTGGAACCTTGGAGTTATTTAAATTTGGATTTCTTTTATCAGTGAATTGAAAGATGTTTCTTTTCAGTCTGATTGTTAGTAGCTTAAATTTCTTCCCTTAAGAATTGGCCAATTCCTATCTTTGATCATGACATGCTTAGGGGATGGGGGAACTGGATGGTGCAGTGGAGAGATCACCAGGCTTGGAGTCAGGAAGATCCGGGTTCATGTCCACATTCAGACACTCAGTTGTGTGACCCTGGGTGAGTCACTTTACCTTGTTTGCCTTAGCTTTCTCATCTGTAAAATGAGCTGGAGAAGGAAATGGCAAACTACTGCAATATCTTTGCCAAGAAAACCCCAAATGGGGTCATGGAGAGTCAGATATGACTGAAATGTCTGAACAACAATAACAAAAAAAATCTAGGGGATTGAATGGCTCTGACGCTCCTACAGGGTGCCCTGGAAGTCTTAGTTTTAAGGTTTAAAACTCAGTATTCATACTAAGACTCTATTTTTATAAATTCTCAGTTGATCTTGGATATCAGAGATTTGTCACATGTATTTTCTGCAAAGATGTTTTCCCCCTTGTTCATGGCTTCCCTCTCCATTGTAACTTCATTGATTTTGCTTGTTGAAAAGCTTTTGAATTTTGTGTCTGTGAATTTTATCTCTTGGTAATTTTAATAATATTTATATGTGTTTATACGGTGCTTTGGAGTTTGTGAAGCACTATCTACCTAATCTCACTTGAGCCAAAGCCCTATGAAGTAGGAATTACTAATATACCTATTGTTTTCAAGATGGGATAACTAATACTGACATAGGTTAAGGTCATGCAGTTGGTCAATATCTGAAGGAAATAAGATTCCAATTCGAATTTTCCTGACCGCCCCTCCACTGTCAAGGGCTGTACACCCCGACTGAGGATGACTTCCCATTTGACATCTTCATACCTTTGCTCAAATTGGCCTCTGTGTCTGGAATGCAGGACTTCCTCACCATCATCTCAGAAGATACCTAGTTTTCTTCCAAATGCAGCTCAGATACTCCCACTTCATTTCCCTAACAGTTAATGACTCCCCCAATGTGGCTTTGAAATCCTGTTGTTGTGTGATGAATTTTCTACATGCATGTGCTCCCTCAATGCATAGTAAGCTCTTTGAGGGCAAAGAATGTTTGGCTCTTTGGATTTCCAGCATCTCATCCTTTTTTGGAATACTGAATGAATTAGAGCATTTGCTACGGTCCTATCTGAAGGAAAGGCTCATGCCTTTAGCAATCCAAGACAAGTTGTCCTTTCTCCCCCTTCCAAGGATATCATGATGAATCCCTGATATCCCCAAGTCATGGACTCCCTGTACTTGTAGAGCGCTCAACCCCTCCACATCTGAGGATCATACATAGACCTGGGAGGGATCTTAGATGTCATCATCTCACATTCTTCCTTTTGTAATCGAGGAAACAGAGGCATGGAGAATTCAATAAACGTGCATTTTCATTTGCAAAGCACGTCACATTTTTTCTCAGTTCATCTGATTTCACAGGATTTAAGATTCAAGAGCTCATAGATAGTAAATGAACGAATGAGGATTTGAACCCAGGTCCCAAGATCCTGGTTCTTAAAGTTGAAATGCACCTTATGCATTATCTCCTCTCACCCCCTTATTTTATAGATGAGGAAACTGAGTCCCCCAATTCTAAATTCATTGCCTTTTGGAATGCAGTACCTCCTTCATCATCCTGAACCACTCTTGGTCATGGTCTTCTATAAATCTTCTATATAGGACACACACCAAGTACAGAATGCTCTCTCATGTCTCCAGACAAATATGGTTGCTGACAAGTCTTCAGTCTGTCTAGCTTGTGTCTCTCATCTTTATTCAATTATTGGTCCAGCTCTCCTTTTCCAAGCACGTATCCTCAACTTAACCCAGGAGAATTTCAAAGCCACATTGGAATTTTTTAGGGTCTTGGATTCATCATTTACTGAAACAGGGTGAGAATTCCACAAGCATGTCAGTTACATAATGTTCTGCTTGCCTTGGCATTGGAAGCCAGCCACAATGCAACACATGGTACTGGGAACATATGTAAGACATTGGTCTCCAGGAGCCAGGTTAGCATCATACCTCATTAAAGAAAGAAATGAGGAGTAAAGGGAGCTTTAATGGAATTCACAGTTACTCCTAAATTGGGAGGTGTTGCTAAAAGCAGTGAGGACAGAAGCATTTTAGCGATCAAAAGTGTGAAGCATGGGTAAAAGAAATATCAAAATAAGATGAAAAGCTAATGGGATCTCAGGCTTCATTGATCGTAATGAGGGAGGGAGCATTGCACTGTGTCCTTCAGACAGCGTGTGGAGGACAGCATTTAGAGGTAGCCTCCCATTTCAGGAAGGATGCTGCCAAGCTGGAGGGTGTCCAGAGAAGAACAGATAGAAAGGGGAAGAGCTTTAAATCTGTCCCATACAATAACGTTGAAGGATTAGTGGTATTTAGCCCAGAGAAAACAAAGTTCGGGAGTGATCATATTTTTGTCCTTTAGTGGAAGAGGGATTGTCCCTAAAGGGAAGAAATAGGAGTGATAGAGGTTAATAGATAAAGGAAAATGTAAGCTAATTGTCAGGGAACATGAGCCAAGGGAATGGACTGCCTCTGGAGGCAGTAGGTATTGACAAGAAAACAGAGAGGAACCTTGTCAAGCTCTGGTTGGGGTCACATGGTCTCCAAGGTCCCTGCTACCCCATCTTCTCTCCCCTTCACCCCCATATCCAATCCACTTCTAAGTTTTATCTGTTCTACCTCCACAACCTCCCTTGCATCTGCTCCCTTCTCTCCACTCACATAGGTCCTCATTACCTTTCACCTGGACTATTGGAAGCTAGGTGGTACCTTAATGGGCTTGGAATAAGGAAGACTCAAGTTCTTGAAGTCAAATCCAGCTTCACATATTTACTAGCTGTGTGACTCTAGGCAAGTCATTTCTTTCTGCTTGCCATAGTTTCTTAGAATGTAAAATGATCTGGAGAAAGAAATGGCAAACCATTCCAGTAGCTTTGCCACAAAATCCCCAAGGCCAATATGGGTGTGCTATGGTCCATGAGGTCACAAATAGGCTGATGTGACTCAACAACAGCAATGAGGTGTGTCAATGCTCACTATGAACCTGCCCAAGTGTCTCCAGCCCCCCCGCCCCGATTGCATCCCATTTCCCTAGTAGAATATAAACTTCTCGAGGTCAGGGACCATTTTTTTTGTTTTTGTGTCCTCAACACTGAACAGAGCCTGGTGCATATCAAGACATCAATAATGTGACAAAGAATGAATGGATAAATAGATGGATGGATGACTTCTCTGGATGTTGTAGTTCTTGACTGAATGTCATTTTCTCCTGCCCAGTGTTTACCTTCCTTCCTTGGCTGTTTGGAAAGTTCCTTATTATTTAGACATCTTTCATTAAGTGATTCAGTAAAGTCATTGGTTTATTTGTTTATTAATCTCTGCAGTCCTTTCTTGTACCCAACAATACTCTTGGTCTGGGTTTTGCTTTCACTTTTCCTCTTGATCCCCAGGAGGAGATGTTAACAACCTCTGCCTTGTTGTTAAACTCCTCCAACTGGCTCTAGGCAGTCATTCTTGCCTTTCCTCACAGATTTTGGGTTCATCAATGCTTCCACTTTTACTTTGTCTTTGGGGTTTGCTGGTTCAGGAGGGCATGACTTATGTGTGTGTGTTCCTTTGCATATGTGTGCCATCTCCATAACTAAACTGGCACAGTTATCCAGAGGTCTTAGCCCACAGAAAACTTGAGACAGACAAGGTTGATGACAGTCTCTCTTGTGGCCTCTGCTTAGCTGCCATATGCATCGAAGCCATTTCTTTTCCCTCAAATTATGACAGATGGAAGAGAGAGGTGGAGGAATGTGGAACTTTACCAGTGTTAATCCTTTCTTCTTAGAAGTTCAGGACTGTGCTTTTCCCCTGTGTCTTACAGTGACCCCTGCACCACCACCCCCTTTCTTCCACAGTGACTCTTCTCAGTTATATCTGAGCATTTTCCATCCACTTCTTCAAAGCCTCCTGAGAGCCCTCTCCATCAGGTAAGTGTTCTGTCTTGGTCATCCTGGGACATGTTCCATACTTGGTTTTGAGTGCTATTGTCCTGAGTGCAGAGATACTGTGTGGTATGAGCAGAGAGAAAACTGGACTTGTTCTCAAGAGCAACCATGAAGGATTAACCAGGAGAAGGGGGCACAGAGGCCATTTACTTAGGTGAGCCAGCATTCCAAGCAGGAAGTAACGAGAGGAGGAGAGATAACAGTTCTGTGCCTCATTAGGCTACACAAAAAGAGAAATTCAGTGCAGAAGCATTTGTTGGGCAGATCTAAGAAATGGAGAAATATTTTAATAGCATTTTTAAGCACTGATATTGAACCTTGGGTGTTGCGGTTGTTGTTCCTTCCCGATACTGGACAAGACAGAGCTATTCATAAAGTTTGTGCAGAGAGGGGATGGATTCTCCATTGCCTCAGGGACATCACATGAACTCTTTAATTTCTGGCTCAACAAACTCAAGAGCTAGTTATTTCAAGGAATATGGATTTATGATGTTGGAGAAAAAAGTCCCATAATCCTCCTGAAGGCACAGCAATGACAGAAGGCAAGGCAATTCATTCTCCTGAGATGAACTTCTCAGCTTTCAACTGTATCTCACAGAAAAGAGATATATACATGCATATACATATATATATATATATATATATATGTGCACATACAGACACTGTGTTTATGAATATAAATGATTATATATATGTATATATGTATATGAAATATTCCATGGCTAGAAAGAAGCTTAATCCAATTCGTAATCCTTACCTGCTAAGTATAGGTTCAGTGCTCTTTACCATTACCTGCTGCTTGACATTTAGGTAGAAACACTGGATCTCCTCTATGGAATGAACCTCAGAAGTCACCTAGTCTAACTCTCATGCAAACACTTGTCTCTTTGCCATATTACTGAGGAGTCATGCATATCTAGTAGCTTCTTACAGGCCTCTAATGAAGAGATACTACCTTTAAGAAAAAGACACCCATTCCATTTCTGGACAGGGCCAATTTCCCTCTTTTCATATCAAAGCTAAGTCTGCCACATTTTGTACTCGTAAAGTCCATCAGGGCCAGGTTTCCCCCTTTTCTAAAGTACAGCCCTTCAAATACTTGAAGATGTCTGTCACATCTCTGCTGAGTCTTCTCCATCCCCAGCTCCTTCAACTGATCTTGGACATGGGCTTTGTTTGTCTGGCCTTGTGTTATGGCAGAGTGGACCACTTAAGGTCACCTCAAATGTCACCTACAAAGACTCCTTGAGAAGCAGTCACTTAGTCTCATTTCCTTCCCATATCTGCTTTAAGATTTCCAAAGTTAAAATTACAAATTTTACTATCGAATCACACAAAACTGCCCATCATAATTTAGGTAAAGTTACTTGACCATAACACAGCACACTGTACCATTTATATTGTGCAAAGACTTGGAATCAAACTGCCTTGAGTTACTCCATTGCCAAGGTTAGACTCAGAACCATCCTGGTCTTTCATGTCCCTGGAGACTTTGACCTGACAATCCCATGGGGCCTTTTGGCCACTTTCTTTTTTTAGCACCCCTGTCATTAATTTTGGTTTGGGGATCTAATCACCACCGCATGTTTGTGAGTAGGTGAATTAGTTATGTTTGCACATTTGATATCAAAGAAAACCTAAGAAATTAATAAGTTATTTTTGCAGGTTCAAAGAGAAAGGACTGTGTTTATTCCCAGCTCCTGGCCTCTGGATATGATGTGTTCACCCTAAGTGAAATCATACTCCCAGGCCACTAAGGAATTTTTTTCCTCTCAGACACAGCCCAACTTTCTCAATCCCTACAGCTCTGGGGTCCCCTAACCTGGTTCTGCAGATGGCACTAGTGATAAAGAAGAGGTTAGGAAAATGTGTTATCTCCCCCAATTTGAATGGGCCATCTTTTTGAGAGCAAAAGCCATGTGGTTTTCCATGGTTGCTCCAAATACCTGCAACTAATTAAAGGTATAGTAAGTGCTTTTCTTCTCTAACTTTTTCCTTAGGAAGAGCTTCATCCCTGGGTTCTGGGGCCTTTTGAATTTCCTTCAAGGCTCCTGCTTCTTTTTATAGGAGATTCCCTTTCTTGAGGGACAGAGACCTGTAAAGCTCTGAGGGCTAAGGAGGTAGATCTTGGATGGTCAGGTAGGGAGGCCTGTGTTATTCATCTGAAAATACAGCAGAAATGCTCAGACAGCTTTCAGTGCAACCATTGTCATGGACCTCTCACAGGATCACTGTGACAAAAGAAGTTTTCAAAAATAAATTCCTTACATGATGTGCAAATGCTTTTTGTTATTGCTCTTATTAAAGAGTATGGAGAGCTCTGCTGCCTTAACCCATGGACTTTCATCCCAACATCATCTTTTAAAATAACCAGTGCTTCTTCAGACTCTTGGATGAAGGACATAATCTCTCTCCCCTTACTATGCTACACCGGGACTAACCCAGATTGCCTCAACCATAGGAATTAGCCCTTCTGTCTTCTACCCATCCATACTGAACGGTCATCAATAATATTCTTACTGAACCTGTGCTTCATTAGAAGGCTGAACCCTGTATGAGTCAGGTCTCCAAAATCTTAGAGCAACTGGCAGGGACTTCAGAGGCTATCAGGTTAAAACCCTACTTGAACAAGGATGATATCTAGGAAATCTTCAATACGTCATTATCTAGTGACACTCGTCCCCCTGGAGATGAACCTTTGCACCTTGGGAGAGCTCAGGTTGTTAGCAAATCTTTCCTTCTATCAAGTCATTATGTGGCATCATTGGATATGAGCTTGACATATCTACTACCACTCAGAGTTTCCTGTCTCCCTCAAATAGTTTCCTTTCCTAACTTCTCCTCCCTGCCCTCTTCCCTCCCTTCCTTTTCTTCCTTCCTTCCTTCCTTCTTTCCTCCTTTGCTGTCATATTTTTGAAGTGGATGTTTACAAATCGAGTCAAGAACTTTTTTTTATTTTCCTCCGTTCATTTTCATACGATTTCATACGATTACCTTTTATTTTAACCTGTCAAGATCTTTTTGAATCCCAACTGTCATTCAATGTGTTAACAATCCCTCCCAGAGTTGTGGACTCTGAGATCTGATAGGGAGACCAGCTAAGCTCTTGCCATCTTTGCCAAAACAAACAAACAAATAAACAGAGTTGCACAGCCTAGGATGGTTCCTGAACAACACGCGACACTCCATGGAGAACTTCCCAAAAAGTTGTCCTGGGCCCGGTGAAGACTGCTCTTGGTGTCTGGCTGTTCAAGTGGTCTGGAATCTATGTCATTTTACTCTCAACTAGCCTACATTTTTGTCATCTTTTCCCCCAGGACCAGAAAGGACTTTGTCAAAGGTTTTGCTAAAATCTAGACAAGCATCCCTTGGATGTTCCTCTGATCTACTAGTCTGGGGGAATCTGCTAAAAATATACAAATAAAAGGACTAGATCCTTCATCCTTATACCTTTGTTTCCCATAAATGACTCATTTTCTTTTGATAGTATTGTTTTCAAAGAGAAGGGTTCGTGTTCCACTGAATTCATAGGAGTAAGACTGTATATTTTTAATTTGAGACTTGAAAATTTAATTACATGATGTTCAAAGCTTTCCCCCATGGATAAGACATTCCTGGCCTCTATGGAACAAACCTTGGTCCAGTGTAGGCTGCCTTTTAGGTGATGTGACTCTTCTCTGGTTAGAGACACTCCTGCCCTATCCTCTCCAGCAGCAGGTATTAAAGTTTATTCTGAATTCTGTTCCCACTCTGAGGATTGTTTTGAGGAAAATTCTCCCCAAGCTTTATATGAAAACACATGGTGGTTCTAAGTGGCAGGAGCAGCAGCATTCATCAGCCTTAGACTTTGAATCAGAAGTTGTAGACAAGTATTGATTTATTGGGGACACAAAGGAACATAAGGTGGCCAAGGCCTGCACTCACAGCACGTCTAGCTCAGATGAGTCTTCTATTGAAGGAGGCATCAGATTTCCCCCCTACTTTTCATTGAGGTAGATTTCAGTAATGAAGTTGCTGAGAGGCTCCATGAGCTCACAGGATGCCCCGACTCTGATTTCAGGACTTATATGCACATGGAGAGTCTGGGTCTGCTCTCTTCTTCTAACATGTGTTGAACTGAAATTGAAGACAATGATTGTTAAAGGAATTATACATTGAAAAAAGAAGGCCTTTTCTTTTGACACATTTATCTGGTTAAAGAATAATATAGTAGACTGTGTCTTCATTTTTCTTGGTCCACAAGAGAGATAAAAAAGAAAAAAAAATCAACACCTTGTACCTTTCCCCAACTGCATATTTGAATCAATCCAGGAGCACGGAGGCCTCACACTGCGCTGCTGGGTATTGATTGGGCTGGAGGGTACCTCCTCATGGAGAACAATTGATTTTTTTTTTTTTGGTTAGCAAAGAGATTTTAATAGTCTCTGTACATAACTGTGATGTTTCAAGGCCCCAGAAGCAAGAGGCACGTATGACAGTAACTCCATGATCGATGACTCTGCTGGCAGCAAATCTACCTGTCTGCTATGCCCAGACAGGTTGGGTGGCAGTGACTGCACAATACCTTGTGACGGATACCCTCCTGAGAGTCTGGGGATACTGCTAGACTTGGAAAGAAGGCATTTGGTTAAATCACCTGCAAAGTCTGTGGGGCACACATTCTGTGGCTGGCGAGTTCTGGTCATAGAGGCAAGAGAAACCTGGTTCTCGTTCTCACCTCTGAGTCATCAGCAAGCATTGGTTATTAAATACCTACTATGTATCTAGTTGGAGACCGCTTTACTACCCATGTGACCTCTTACAGGTAAATCTCTTCATCTTACTGAGCCCCAGTCCTTACCTTAAAGGGCTGTGCTGAATATCAGATGAGATCATGTATGAATAATCCCATATAGATGGCAGTTATCAGCATTTTGATTCTAGAGACTTCCAGCCAAGTCCTTTCTTTATCCAAAAAACAGCCCCATCCCCTCTCCCAAAGCCGCTGTTTTCTTGAGGCAGTTGCAGTGTCTATTTATGTACTGGTGTTTATATTCAAAGATATACCCCTAAATTTGAAAAATGGTTAATTGTAAATTATCCATTATATGTATCCAGTTTATTTGAGAGAAAAATCATTCTTTTAAAGATGAAAATAATCATTAAAGGCAAACCCGGAAGGAGGAGGAGGAGGAGGAGGAAAGAATTCTAAGGAAGAAATCTGATGATTGGAAGAGTGTTGCATTGACAAAGAAGACAAATGTTTTATGTCACCCAGCCACATGCCCAGTGGAGGGCCAGAGTATTGGGTCAGAGTTTGTCCTCCAGGCTGGCAGCAGACCCAGACTCTTAAGGGAGCAGGGAGTACCTGGTAGAGAGGGTGAGAGTCCTAAGTGGAGCAAGAAGGCCCAACATCTGTGCACTAAGGAAAAGGAATGACCTCTCCCCCTTCCCATCTAACCCTCCCCACCCCCACACACTTTTACTACTACCCTCTCTCCAAGATGGCAGGCTGGAAGCAGAGACACAACCCAGAGGTGAGAAGCTTAGCCTCCTCCATCATGGAGCTAAAACCACCCGAGAAAGAAGCCTTAATGGAGACCGTTTCCCCAAATTCACCCCCAAAATCCCCAATACACCACTATCACAGCAGCAGCAACAGCGTTTTAATCTCTGTGCTGAGCTCTGACTAGGGTTCATTGTGGCCATCCTCTGTCAGATACATCCTGCTGAGAAGATCACCTGCCTCCATCTGCCTTCTGTGGCAAAGCCTCCCTGGGATTGGCCATGTAGCCTCACCACCTAAGGGACAAGTGGCAGGTCCACTTCCTCATGCCCAGCACCATTTCACTGTGGTTCACCTATCTGCTTGCCTCCGGGAAGGCTTCTTCTAATGTCTACAAAGGGATGGTTGATGGGTAAGTCCAGTCGGGAGTGAAGCTCCCTTGGCTTTTTAATCAATATTCCTTTTGGTTTCTTAGATCAATAGAGATCTGGCTCTTTCTTCCTAACAACCCCATTGGTGGTTATCCCTTCCTGCAGCTTCCCACTTCCCGAACCTCTCAAACACACCGGGAAGCACTGGCAAGACAAATGTTAGATTGATGTTGCTTGAATCAAACAACACACTCACTTTGCTTAAAAGGAAGTGATGAGGTGCTAGATGACCTGATATCTTTGTCAAGTGAGAACAATCCATCAGACATGTTCATTGGCACGAACCAGGCCTAAACATCTCTCTAAACTCTCTCAAATAATCTCTCACTTTAAACTAAGTGTGAGACGAGTCCTTCAATTTAGATGTACTTAAGCCCCAGGATAAACTGGAGTGATGTTGGACAGGAATTCTGTTTGGATTGGTTGAGGGGTTTGCTCATACCCTATGGAGTCTTGTATAGAATCAATGAACTAGCCTGGAATAGGACTTTTGGTTTTCTGTCAACATAAAGGAGAGAAGTTTTGGCTAAGGATCACTTGAGAGAGAGGAGAACAGTCACTTCCAAAGAGGCTCTGGTCTAATTCTCATCCCTCAAACCCTGGACCAGAAGACAACCTTGTGAACTTTGAAGGCTAAGGAGGATTTTTCCCTTCCCACTATGCCCTAGAAACTTCTCCAAGATAGCCAGCAGAAGAGCCTGCATTGAAAGCTGAGGACAGACTAGACTTGGCCAGGGAAGGTAGACTCAGAGTTCTATGAGGAGCCAAGGAAAACATAGACCCCGTGGATGGGGAGCATTGTCAGAACACTGACCCCAGGAATTCCAGGGCTATGTGTTGCCCTCCTTGCCACATGGACTCTAAACTTCTGTTCACTTTTCCCTGGATTTGGTATGTTTTTGTGAGGTGTGTGTGGCAGAACTGAGAGAAGGGCCAGTGTTTTGTTCTAGCATAGTAAACACCTGTAACTAAAAGTTAATTAAGTCTGTCTGGCTAATTGAGATCAGCTGACTATCACGGGGGAGCAGACCAGTGAGGAATTCTGAGCATTAGACACTCTGTCACTCAGAGCTGTCTCTAGAACTCAGAAGAGGGAGGGAGAGTAGCTATGCTCTGGAGAGTCAATCTACCAGGGCAGGTCTGATATGGGAAAGTGGCTGCTGAGCCTGTTACACAAAGACTAAAAGGCAGTATGGCCTGCCCCTAAGGAGCTCATGTTCCTCTGGAGGATAACTCATATGAACAAGCAAGTGAGTGTCTGAGTGATGAGGAGATCAGCAAAGGCTGCAGAAGGTGATACCCAAAATGAGTGTTAAAGGAAACAAAAGATTCTAAGAGGTAAAGGTATGGAGGGAGGCATTTTGGGCTTAGGACAAAGCCTATGCAGAGAAATAGACACAGCTGCTGGAATGCCAAAGTTGGAGAGCAGCAACATGGGTGGGAAGGACTGAAGAGAGGGAAGTACGGAGCTGAGAGCCAAGTTGGGGAGCTGACATCCTAAAGACCCTAGGGGAATCATAGAAGAGTATTGAGCAAGGGAGAAGCAGGGTCATCCCTGTGCTTTAGGAGTATTATTGGGATTCCACATGGAGAACAGCTTGAAAGGGATTTAGGGAGAGGTAGAAGCAGGGAGATAGAGGAAGAAGCTTTCCAAACAGCAAAAAAGAGATCTGATGAATGTCAAAGCTGGGATGGTGGCCATGGGAGCAGAGAGAAGGGAAGGAAGGAAGGAATTCATGAGATTGTGTGGAGATGAAAGGAGGCAGTAAGACAGTGACTGATGGGGAATGATGGAAAGGGAAGGAGGAGACTCCCAGATGGCAGATCTGAATGACTGGGAGGAGGGGTTCCCCTGGACAGACATAGGGAAGGGTAGAGGACAGTAGAGTCAGAAGAAAAGCTAAGTGTCCCTTCTGTCCTAGTATTCTGAAATACTCATAGGCCATCTAAGCAAAGATGGTTGGCAAGCTGTGGGAGATGAGAGGCTAAGCTTCAGAGGAGAGCAAGACTGCCCAGGGAAGTCAGTGTAGAGAGGGGATAATTACATTGGTGGGATGCCCAGGGAGCAACAATTAATGTTTATATATCACCTTAAGGTTTGGAAGGCACTTTACAAATATCTCAATTGATCTTCACAAAAATGATCCCCATTTTACAGATGAAGAAACTGAGGCAGATGACAGGTAAATGACTTAATCCAACAAAAGACATTGAGATCAAGTAGTCACATACATAGGAAGAGAGAAGAGTATAGGAGGATAAGGAGCTGTTTTCAGTGGCAAGAGTAGTGGCGAGGTAAAGAGGATGAAGACTGAGTCATTGAATTTATTGTAGCAAGTAAGATATTGATGAGATGATGGGCCAGCTAGGTGGTGCAGTGGACAGAGTGCCAGGCCAGGGTTGGAATTGGGAAGTCCTGTGTTCAAATCTGAGTTCAGACACTTATTAGGTTTGTGACCCTGGATAAGTGACTTAACCTTCTGTCTGCCTCAGTTTCCTCATCTGTGGAATGGTTATAATAGCAAAAGAGATGGAGAGAAAGATACACACACACAGAGGATAGAGAATGATTGAAGGTTTCAGAGAAGATGGGATCCAATGTAGAAGTCCAGGGCGTAAAGACCTGGCCTTTACAAACAGCATTGCAAACTCTTTGCCAGCAGGGAGGCAATGGGGAGAAAAGGGGAGAGTCTGGAAGGGTTTGGGACAGAAGAGGGTGCTACCTATAAAGTAGAAGGTGAAGTCTGTTGTTGAGACAGACTAGGACAGAGGGAAGCTTTGGAGTAGATACCGTGGGCAATCACAGACCAGGAGAGTCAGAATGGAGCTCAGTGCTCATCTGGTCCAGTCTATCTCTAGAAAAAAATCTCCACTACAGAATGCCTCAGAGGTGGCTGACTATGCCCAATGAACCATAGTCAGGGGAGAGCCAGCCTTGCCCCAGGCAGGTCATTTCATTTAGAGACAACTGGAATTGTTAGCAAGTTTTTCCAACCCAAGACTCTAGTCCTGTTTTTTCCCCTATTTTCACTCATTGTTTTTGGTTCTTACCTTTAGGACCAAGGAGAATTACTTACCAGACCTTCAAATCTTTGCAAATAGTCTTCATGTCTTCCTGAATCCTTGTCTCCAGCCTGGACATGCCCATTGACTTCAGTCTCTCTTATTGTGGTGTCGACTCCTGACCTCTCTCCCCTCTGGTCACCCTCAGGTGAGTGGTTTTCCAGGTTATCTATGTCCTGATACATTGCACCCAGAATGGAGTCTACACCCCTGACTCCTCTTAAAGTAGCTCTCCTGGCCCCTGACTCACATTGAGCTGGCTTGTCAACTTTCCACATCCTTGTTAGCCAAACTGCTGTTTCATCAGGCCTCCTCCTGCTTATATAAGAAATGGATTTCTTGAATCTAAAGGCAAGATTTTCCTTGATTAGATGCATTTCATCTAATTCAGTTCAACCCTGGCTTTTGGTCTGTTTAGATCTTTTGGAATCCTCCATTTCTGTGCTTAGGGATGGCTGAAGACTCCAGGGAAGGGCTCAGAGCACCACCTAATCCCAACTCTGTGTCTTCTAGGGGGCCAGCGTGGACTGGCCTGGAGGAGCCCTGAATTCTGATCCTGGCCCTATCACAGCCAGCTGGGCAGGCTCCCTCTCTTTCTTCCTTCATCTTTTAGACTCGATGTGTTGGTTTTCAGGTCTCTTCCAGGCCTAGGCTTTGAAACAACCATAGATGCACAGAGTGTTGGCTCAAGTTTGGTGATTTCCATGGTTATTTGCATTCTTTTCAGGAGAAATTGGCTCTCCCTCCCCGAGAGCTGTGTGATGTTGGGGAAATCATTTAACCCATCTGAGCAGGAGTTTCTCCTCTTTAAAATGGAGATGATAACATTCACACTAATGGTTTTCCCAGGTATCTAGGAGGAAAATGCCCTGGAAACTGCAAAACCTCTTTAAATGTTTAATTAAAAAAATTAAATAGTCTTCAGGCAACACTTTTCAAGTAAACAATTTATTTATTTTTACTTGACAAGCCGTGCTGAAGAAGAGTTCAAAGAATTTAATCATTCCTAGTCTCAATTCTACCCAATGACTTATTCATTCAATTATTCAGCAAGACTGAGTTTGGTACCTACTGTGCGCTGTGGGTTCCAGTGAATTATTTCTCTGAGGAATTTTCAAGATTTTTTTTGAGGGAGTAACATGAATTTGGATGTTTGCTGCTGCTAAAGTGTGCCAAAGACAGCAGAAGAGATTGGTGAGGGGCAGAAGATTCCTCATTCCACAACTTCCTCAAAACCAAATGATTCATTTCTACTTGACGTTAAATGCAATATTTTTAAAAAGATCAAATAAATCTGTCAAAATTTCCAGCACAGTTCACTCAAATATGTGAGGCCAACACTTTTGGCTTGTTCAGGAAAGAGATGAAAAAAAATCCTTTTATATGAATTAAAGGATATCCCAGATTGTTGCTCAACTTCTCACAATGAGGGAAGTGATGAGGGTCCAACGTAGACTAAGGTTTGCAACAGGCTGAAAGGCAAGACCGTGGAAGGGCAGCAGGGTGCCTCCTGGAAGGATGATCCAGGTGTAATGTGCACCAGGTCAATTGTCATTTCTGCCTGCAAAATCTCAGATTCATCCCACTCCTGCTGTTTCACATGACCACCATCGTAATTCCTCGACGCCCTTCAAGACCCAACTCAAATCCAACCTTCAGTAGGAATTTGTTTCTCAATCCCTTCCACGAGTGCCTTCACAGCTCAGAGCACCTTCCATCTATGCTCCACACAGCTTAGCTTTCCCTAGGGACTTGCATATCCTCTCTCTGATTTTGAGAGCACAGTGTGTTTCTGGCTTTTCTTGTACTTCCAGAAAGTAAAATGATAATTGCTGTAGTAGCCGTAGCAGCAGCAGTAGAATTATAGCCATCCTTGACTTGTCAGCATACTGTAGTGAGAGGTGGAGGATGCCATTGAGGTGGTTGACTGAAAGGGTAATGATTCCAGTAACAGAACAGGAACTACTGGAGGCTTTAGTGGTAAAGACAACAAAATCCATTTTGGACATGTTGAGTTTGCGATGACAGTGAAACACATTGTTTGATGTTTCCAAAGTCCATTAGAAATGAAGCTGATCATCAAGAGAGAGGTTAGGGCTGGGTGTATAGATCTAGGAATCATTAACATATGGATGATAATTGAACTCATGGGAGCTGATGAAATCACCAAGCGAAATAATATAGAGGAAGAGAAGAAGAGGCTCCTGGACAGAGACTTGAGAGATACCCTCAGCTGGCAGCCAGATACATAGGAAGAGAACCAGGAGCAAGCAGCATCCCAAAATCTAGAGAGATGAGAGTATCCAGGAAAAGGGTGGTTAAAAGTGCCAACAGCTAGAGGTAAATTGAGGAGATGAGAAGTGAGAAAATGCCAGATTTGGCCATTGGAGAGGAAAGTTTCAGGGCAATGATGAGGTCATTCAGAGGGTTTAGAATCGAGCCAGAGGAGAGGAAGTGAAGGCATTGAGTATTGATGACTTTTTCAAGTTTAGCTGAAAAGGGTATATGAGTTAGGGGATAAAAGTTAGCAGAGATAATGGAAATAAATAGGAGCTTTTGGGGTTTTGTTTTTATTTTCTGGGATGGGGAAGACCTGGCAATGTGTGTAGGCAATAGAGAGCTAGTATAAAAGGAAAGATTGAAGATAAGAGAGTGAGGATAAAGTAGGTGAAGAAAGAAGGGGAGAAGATTAAGGATGTTTGTAGGAGATTGTCCTTGAAATGGCAAGGTTACCTGTTTCTCTAGGACAAGAGCAAAGGAGGTCCTTCTCAAAGTGCAGAGTTGGAAGTTTGAGTGGTCTTATAGTCTAGAGAGTTAAATGAGTGAGTCCTATGAGTTATAGGGAGGGCCTTCCATTGAGAATTTTCTATTCTTTTAGTATGATAAATCCAGAAGGGACATTGGAAGGCATCTAGTTTATTCACTTCATTTTACATGGAAGGGAAACTGAGTCACAGAGAGAGGAAATGACTTGCTCTAAGTCACACAGGGAGTCAATATGTGGAGCCAGGTTTCAAGCCACAAGATCCTGCCACAGAACATCCTTCCAGGAAGGCCTTGTTTGATTTTTGGCATTGTGATGACTTAAGCCTTGCTGGTTTTGATTTTCTCATTTGTGGATGTGAATGTCTGGAGATTCCCTGAGGATTAATTTTGTGGCTGACTTTCTCATTCTAAGTCATCCAGACCGCTTCAGAGGCAGGCGTCTCTGACCCAAAGGGATCGTGACTTATCCTCCTCACCGGGAGCAGCTTTCAAAGAGAGAAGTCCAACTGTCTCAAGTGTACATTAGACATGATTCTGGAATGAGCTTCAGGATGACCCACATGTTGCTGCTGCTAAAGTTGCAGCTGCAGAGCTTTTTCTGCTGAGTTCTCTTAAATTCAGAAAGAAAGAATTTTCTCCATTTTGGACTTGAATCTTCCATTAAATAGCATTTCACAGTCTACTGTATTGGTGGAAGGTACCGAGTGCTGGGAACAAAGTATCAGTCTTCAATAGCTTACTGTGTCTTGGATGGGAAAGAGCAAATACATGGATAAATCAATTCGAAATATGATAGAGGAGGATGAGAGTGGGGAGGGAGGGAGGGATTTCTCAGCACTCAGTCCCAACTTTTGTTCCCAGTGATGCGAGGCACTGTCTTCAGCAGCGAGGGTGAGAGCAAGCCCAACAGTCCTATGGAAGAATTGAGGGTTTGACATTGGGATTTTTTTTTTCAGTAAGTTCTTGTGTTATTACAAAGTTCCAAGTCTACCAGAAAAAACTCTCACACACTGTGGTCATTGCTGTGCACAAAGTTTTCCTGGTTCTGCTCCTTTCACTCAGCATCAGATCATATAAGTCTTTCCAGGCCTCCCTGAAGTCTTCTTGTTCATCATTTCTTATGGCGCAATAGTACTCCATTACATTCATATACCATAATTTATTAAGCCATTCCCCAATTGATGGGCATCTCCTTGATTTCCAGTTCTTGGCTACCAC
>CM053770.1:5114204-5178206 GCA_028658325.1 Potorous gilbertii | reverse complement strand
CGGGGTGCGGGGTCCCCGGGGTGCGGGGTCCGCGGGGTGCGGGGTCCCCGGGGTGCGGGGTCCGCGGGGTGCAGGGTCCCCGGGGTGCAGGGTCTCCGGGGTGACGGGTGCAGGGTCCCCGGGGTGCGGGTGCAGGGTCCCCGGGTGCAGGGTCCGCGGGGTGCGGGGTCCCCGGGGTGCAGGGTCCCCGGGGTGCGGGGTCCCTGGGGTGCAGGGTCCCCGGGGTGCAGGGTCCCCAGGGTGCGGGGTCCCTGGGGTGCAGGGTCCCCGGGGTGCAGGGTCCGCGGGGTGCGGGGTCCCCGGGGTGCAGGCAAGCCCGGCCGTGTGTGCATCTGGAAAGGACGGGGAGCCCCGCGCGCGGCCCGGGTCCGACCTGGTCTCTGGCTCTGCCCCTGCCCTTAGCAGCCCCGGCGTGGGCTCCCTGAGCCTGGCCCTGAAGGGCCCCAGGACGCCCGGGGCCCGCAGACTTCAAGAAGGCCGAGGTTGTTTGGCAGATCGTGTTGCCATGGTGAGGGAGGCCCGAGGAGGACCCCGGAGGACAGCGAGCCCGGCCCGAAGGGTCCACTTCTGAGAACGAGCCTTTAAGAACTCGGCTCGGCCAGGGCCGGCCCTGGGGAGGGGAACTTTCCGTTTGCCAGGCTTTCAGTCGCAGGGGCCGTACAAAGACTGATTTGCCTGGGTTTTAAAATCACATTTGGGTTGAGAAATACAGGAAGGAAGACACTTTGGGGAGGGAAAAGATAGCGGAGAAGGGCCATGGCTGGACTCGGAGCCCTCGGCATCCTTCAGGCTCCAAGGAATCCCGGCAGGACTTCGAGCCGTCCTTCCCGAAGGAGATGGACTTCCTTTGCTATTGCTTTCTATCGTCCTAATGGCTTTGCCATCTTGGACCTGCTAGTACCGGATCGTATCAGGGACTCCATGGGAAACCATATGGCATTAGCCAAAAAAAAAAAAGAATGAAGAGACTTTTTTAAAAAAATTGTAAGCCGTGTTATATGAGTTATTTTTAATGACTGATGAAAATAAAATACCCACTATTTTGTTCAAAATGATCAATACATGAAGTCAAGAATTTTAATTTTGAAAAAAAGTAATTGACTCAGACAAACTTGGTTAATTTGGTTTAGCTCTTACAGAAACCTGTGAAAGGCTGATTATAGGGAGACATGGTGTGGCCCAAGGCTCAGGGTCCCTGGCAAAGGGGGTCAGTGTATGTGTGTGGGGGGGTGTCAGTATGTGTGCATATGTGTGTATGGGTGTGTGCCCCTGTACCTTCCTGCTGATTGAGAAAGTACTTCCTGTCAGAGACTCTGTTCTGACCTATCAATAAGGAAAGTGTTCCAGGCCTCTGACCCAAGGAGCCTGTGAAGTTATTTCAAAACAGAGAGAGCTCATTTGAAGCAATAGCAATGACCATTATTCAGAGACATTACACAAAATTGTTGTTCTAAATGTGGAAAATTCAATTCTACAAATATTAGGGAATAATCTGTTATTTTCTAGGCACTATTGATAAGCAAAACCATGGAACAAAGAGTGTTATTAATCCAGAGCCTAAGGACCTGGGTTCAAATCCAGTTGCTAAACAAGCAACTTAGCCTGGCCTTTGGAAAAATGAGTCTCATTTTTCTTCAAACATAAAATCCTAAGAGGGAGGTAGGCAGATGTTTTCTGAGACTTCCTCCAGCGCTAGGTGTGAGATCAAGGAGATGATGCTTCAGTCTGCAGTAAGCAGGGTGAACACATGGCTCTAAAAAGTACATTTTAGTGAAATAAATATATCATACAAGTAACATGAAAAAAATACATTTCACCAAGTTTCGTATTTGAAAGAGCAGACCTGTGTCTTTACATGGAAAGCTCAGTGGTCAGAGAACCCTCTCAGAAAGGTTGCCCCATCACAGGCAGAGTCAGGGCTCAAAAACAGACCTAAAGTTTATTGAAACTTATCTCAGCTACATTCCATCAATTCTACAAAAAAAATCTGAGTGTTGGCATCAAGATTTTCTCTGGCCTTTCAAAAAACACTTTTGCCCAAATATTCATAATGAAAGTCCCTATCCTGGAGTGATTATATGATAGCCCCAAAATCACACTCACAAACAGTTATACAATTAGGTGGTCTTGGATAGTCAAGCCAATAAGCATTTACTAAGTGAGTTCTAGGGGCCAGGAATTGTGAGAAGGGCTGAGGATGGGAAAAAATAAAAACAAGTCTTTCTCTAAATCCACAGCATATGCCCCCATCTGGGGCTCGTTTCCCATCTCCCATTCAGACCACGAGGCCGGCTCCCAAGAAGGCAAATTCTCCCCTTGGGATTCTAGGAATAACCCTGAGGAACCAAGACTTTCTGTTGCTCTGCTCCGGACCTCTCGTCTGGCGTGATCTTCCAATTGACGAACCAAAGTGATAGCAAGGACAGAAGGGAACAGACATTTATTAAATGCTTACTATGTGCTAGGCATTCTGCTAAACACTTTTACAGAGTTAAACAGTCAGGGTTCATTAGCTTTTAGGAAAGAATATTTATTAGTATGATGGAACAGTTAGTACAATTTTTTTAATCCTCTCAAAATGTATAAGACATTCTTTTAAAACCATAAAGATGCCAGGAGAGAGCTCAAGTTTAGAATCAGGTAGCATGTGTGAAAGGGGATAAGGTAAAAAAAAATTTGGACAATCCAACCAGAGTCAGGCTAGGAAGGCCTTGAAAATGCAAAACTAACAAGTTTGTGCTTTCTTACAGAAGAGATACAGGGCAAGCCAGGCTGCGGAAGGGGCAGACTGTTGTGGCCAGATTGCTTTAGGAGGAGAATTTGGCCACTGGCTGTGGTGGGGGGAGAGACCAATAAATGAAGGCATGAATTTTAAATCATAAAATTAGAAGCCAGGAGTTCTGGTAGAAGACTGCCTGGACTAGGGTCATTGTGAGAGAGGAAAAGGACTGGAGACATTCTATGGCTGGACGAATGACAAAATTTGCCACCTGATTGGAGCTGGAGAAGCACTCAGTGATAAGGATTCTACCACATGGCCTCAGAGGTCCTGAGGCATGAGATATATTCCATCTCCACACCTTGGAGAACGACTAATATGGTGTCAGCAGGGAGCTGCTATAGCTGTCCACACCGTACAAGACGCTAGTCCCTTGTTCATGTCCTTTGAATGAGGTGGATGCAGCCCAGGAGGACTCACTCCTCCAGAGAAGGAGACCACCCAAGGTCCCTAGGTCTTCCTAGCCATACTGCCTCACTAAAGCAAAGGTCCAACCTGCTCCTTGACTTTCTCTCAGATTGCTTGGGGGGCCAACCTAGGTTTTCCTACATTCAGGCCTGATCAGGGTGGAAATGCTATTGTCCTGCCTGAAAGGATTGTGTCCCCCAATTTATTTTTATGTGACTTCCCTCTTACATTAGGTGACACAGGGAGCCCCTTCAAGTGGTGTCAGACCCAGAATTCCTGCCTCCCTCCAACTCTTATGGTCCAGAGGATCAATGATGGCCATGGTCAATGCTTCTTGTGCAACCATCTCCCATCGGGCATCTGGCTATCACCCAACATGATTGCTCCTTGGTTCTGCTTCCTAACCTCTGAGAGAGGACAGGGAGCTCGTAATAAGTCTCTTTTCATTTAGTTCCTTTCATGGTCTTATCACCCAAGCATAATCCAGACTCAGAGGTGATTTCCCAATAAATCCAACCTAACCTGCTTGTCTGTATGTTATCTGATATTTATGTTGTACTTCAAGGTTTGCAAAGTCTAACTAGCCTTCAGCAAGGCTAATTAACTTGTACTACATCACACAGCATCTTAAAGATGGGGAAACTGAGGATAAGGGAGATTGGGTTACTTACTCAGTTAGTTAATAAATGTCTGAGGTACTATTTGAACTAAGGTCTTCCTTACTCCAAATCCAGAGCCCTATCTGCTATACAATTAGATGATATAAATGTTGCTTTTCAGCAGTCTCCAACTTACTGTGATCCCATTTGGGATTTTCTTGGCAAACATTCTGAAGCAGTTTACCATTTTCCTCTCCAGTTCATTTTACAGTTGAGGAAACTGAGGCAAACAGGGTGAAGTGACTTGCCCAGGGTCACATGGTTACTTGGGAAGATCAGTCTTCTTGACTCCTGGCCCAGCGCTCTATGCACTGTGCCATCTAGTGACCCTGATATAAATCTTATAGATATCGCTTAAAAATTCCATTTAACACTATTGTCGACCTGACAATTAGCCCTGATTTACCTGCCTCTGTTCAGTCAGATTATCAACTTGTGAGATCTAAGATGAAAGTTTATAATAAATAAGAGAGAATAACAAGAAGAAACAGATATGGTAGACAATTAAGGAAATTTTACTCCACATTGTTTAAGTAAGCTATTCAAAGTCAGGTATGGGAAGTGGATTAGAGAAACAATATCAGTTTTGATTATGATAATTTCATCATGAGGTGATAGAAATTTATTTCTATAAGGAGATCAAAAGAGCCCCATGTACATTTTGTAACTCAAAATCTTGGGGAAGTGTCTGTTGAAAACTAAAAATAAATAAATTAAAAAAAAAAAAAGATTGTCACAACACCCAGCTAGGTAGCTATCTCAATGGTATTCAAGGATGAAAATGGAAAGAGGAGGACATACAGAAGAAAAACAGAAAAGATTTACAAAAATTCCTTTACAGACTTTCTCCTTCAAGAATGGTGGAATCATTACCACCCCTGAACCCTAATATCAAAATCCCTAAGATGCTAATAGAGGAAGTAGGAACTGCACCATCGAGAATAAAGAAAAAGCAGTCAGATTACAGTCAATGCTTATAAAGTTTGTGAGGAGCTGGGATCATTCCAAGGACAGTGAAGGAACATTTTAAAGGTATTTGAAGGAGGAAAAGATACTGAAGGTGTGGGAAAATCTTGAACTTTATTAAAGTCAAGAAAGGTGGCTGAGAACATTAACAATGACAAGTTTACATGCCCACTCACCCTTCTCTACAAAATTCCTTATGAGAAGGTGTGTGTGTGTGTGTGTGTGTGTGTGTGTGTGTGTGAGAGAGAGAGAGAGAGAGAGACAGAGACAGAGACAGAGACAGAGACAGACAGAAACAGAGAGACACAGAGACACACCAAGACATAAAGGCTGAGAGACAGAGACAGAGGAGAGAGAAGGGGGAGGAATGGGAGGGGTGGGGAGAAGAGAAGAGGGGAGAGGAGAGGAGGAGAGAAGAGGGGAGGGGAGAAGAGGTGGCTTGGAACCCTGTTTGAGATTCTTAGACTTGTCCAGGATCAATCAGCTAAGATATATCAAAGGTAGGAGTTGTCCAGACAGTGATGTGTCTGAAGCTGTGTTAGTCTATGAATTATGCCATGTTGATTAACATATGTGTACGTCCCTGCACTCAGCCACACACACACACACGCACACACACACATACAGAGCATACCTTTTGCATACTCATGGATCTCTGTACATGCACACCGAGGCAACAGCATGACATCCTTATTATCCTGTGGACAATGTCCATTTGAGCCTTTCCTGGTCTATTCCTCTCTGATGTTTGTGGATCTTGGGTTTTAGATTTTTCTGGTCTGGGCCCCGCAGACTGCCTCTTGTATTTTAAAGAATCCTTTTGTCCTGAGTGCCCTTCCGATGGTAAAGATAGATGGGTGACTCGGGTATGTCATAAGCACATTTCAAAAAAGCTGGAAGACCCTCTCCTCTCACTTGTAGAGGGCTGATTGTTTAACTTTGGTTTTAGACTATATTAAAGTGATCCCCCATTTCTATTATGTTGCACACATGGGGCCCTCATTTCATCCTCAGGTTCCTGGCAGCATTCTGGAAGTGAGCAGCCTGTGGACAATCTAGCCCCCTCTTTCTCTGGGCAGTTGGAAGGCAGGCAGTCTGAGATCAGTCACAGAATGTGTATTCCCAGCAGTTGCTTCCCATTCACCAAAGGGCTGCTCCATCATTCCAGCCTGGAAAAGCCTTCTTCTTGGTCTGTGAACACTGTTGCCAGGTGATGTAGGTTCCAATTAATTTCCATGTTGCCAGAAGGTAGTGATGGGATTCTGGGCAAGGAGGGCACCTGAGGATGCATCATCAGGTATACTTGGGATGCAGCGCCCATCAGAGGCTGGGGGGGGCGGGGGGGGGCGGCACGCATTCTTTAAGCTTTTCCCCATTGTCCATTTTACTGTAAAGAAAGGAAGAGGAGGAGAGGGAGAAACTAGTCAGAAAATAGTCAGACTGGATGTGGATATTTAGTGGGTGGTCTAACTAGGGAAATGGACTTTTGTTCTTCGTTAGCATTTGATTGATTCTATTTCCCCTTATATTGCTGTTAATTCTGAGGCCTTCAGCCCTTACAACACAGGACAGGAAGTAGACCAACCAACACATTTCCCCCATGTGACCAACACACCCCTCTTTCTGTGGCTGTAGCCCACACCTTCTCTGAACTGTACGGCCTCCAATATGTCATCCAGGAGAAATTGTTCCCTTTGTTGTGAAAATCCTCGTGCTACATGGAATACCCTGTGGTCCCACCACCTGAAGATCAGGTAGATTACATTTCAGCCTTCCCAGGGTGCTCTGATTCCCTCAAGGGTATTTTCGGGGGGGGGGGAGGGTTCTAGGCTCTGCAACTTTCTGCAGTGGGTTCCCCCATTGCAGGGGATGGTGCCCTTCACCCTAGCTCTATCTAACTACTAACAGGTAGGTCAGCTTTTACAAAGAACATTTACTTCATAGGTAGAATGCCAGTATACAAACTTATTCTATGCCACATCATACACTAGGAAAGGGAAGGGGATGAAGTTCATAATTTAGTCAATTCTTCTAGAGCTCAGTCCTGAGTTCAAATGCATCCCCTCCCCCTTAGCCTGGAGTCCCAGGAACCCTCATTTCTCAAGGTTCTCTTGCTAATCAGTCTAGCTTAAACATTCAGCCTGGAGTCCTAACTCCATCATTTCTTCAGCTTAAGCTCTCTGATCAGGTGAGGATTGTTACCTACACCTGAAACTGAGAACAAACAAGGAGACTCTAAGCCCATTTGGAGTCATGAGATAAAAACAGTAGGGGAAGAAGGAAGTACCCTCCTGCTCTTCAGTTCAGGGCACCCATGCAGGGCCTTGGGGGAGGGAAGGAGGAGGGAGAGAGAGACACAGAGAGGAGACAGAGACTGTCCCTTATCCCCAGGCTGGCAGTATTCAAAGCAGAAGCCTATTCTAACTATAACCAATTGAGAGAGGCAATCCCCACTGTGTGGAAGGAGAACACAAGATGTAGGATGCTGCCATTCAGGCAATCTGGAAACACTCTAAGACCTATCATACTCATATTCTCCATTTCTTAGAGTTTGCTAATATTCCATTATATTCAGATGCCACAATTGATTCAGCCATCCTCCAAACTGATGAACATTCACTTGGTTTCCAGTTCTTGCTACCACAAAAAGTGCTCTTATAAATACTTTCATACACATGGGACCGCTTCTTCTTTGCTTCAACATAGATGTTTCAAACAAGAAGTTGGTCCACACCATGGGAAGTAGTGATTGCCATTCTGAAAAGCTCTCAGGCAGAGGTTCTTGGCCAAGGGCCTGGAAACTTGTTTAAATAATATTCTGATCTCTTCATTTCAATATAGTTGTTTTCCTTTACAATCTATGTATTTTACTTTCTCTATTTAGGAATGTTATTCGGAGAAGATCTCCATAGACTTTGCCAGAAGTCCAAAGGGAGTCAGAACACAAAAATGTTTAAGAAATCCTGCTGAAATAATGATAGTCACTGCCCTTCTGAGTCCCATTGGCCTCTTTCTGCAGGCAGCATGGGAGTGTTCAAAGAGCACTGGATGAGAAGTCAGGAAATATGGATTCTTTCCCAACAATGAAAAGTATTTCTGGGCAGTGTATGTTCCAAGCAGGACACCCCAACTCTTCTGCATGATGTTTCAAAGACACTATGTAAATCTCTCCTATATTTAAAGGTCTACAGAGAAGAAGGTTCCATAACATCTCTCTGTACCTACCTCTAGCTCCCATCCCACCATTTTAGTGGATAATGGCCCTCCCATAGTCTAACAATGTCTCTCATTGGAGGGGCCTGATCTGGGCTGGTGGTCTCCTGGTTGAGATCTCCAGCAAGTTCAGCAGCAGAATGAAGTGATGGACTTTTAAGACTAAACCCAAGCCCAGTGAAGTTTGCGCAGCAATAGGAGGGAAGAGATGCTCAATGAGAACACAGCATGTACTCAGTGTTGGAGTGGTCCTGGGTCATCTCCAGCCATCCTGATGAATATCTGGTCACTGGGTTCAGATGACTCTGGAGGAGAAGTGAGGCTGGTGACTTGCACAGCCCTCCCTCACTCAAAACCAAGTCAAATGCAAGTCATGTCATTATTTCTCCTATGGGATGATCTTCTTCGGCAACGAAGGACAAACACACACACCTTCTGTGGTCCAGCCTCCAGAGAATCACTGTCACCTTTACCTGGGGTATGTCAACAGCTTAAACTTAGTTCATGGATTTAAGCCAATTAAGTTGCTTTCAATACCTTTCTATGGAAAATCTAGCCTAGTTTACAAGGCAGATTTGGCTCCTATCACAGCCTCCTTCTGACTGGTGGAAATACCAAAGCTTCTAATGGTGAGGATGGTTTAGATTGATCTACTCCATCAGGTAACCTCACCCCAGTGATAAGATGCCCTGGTATATTTACCAGGTGAAAACTATCAATCTCAGTCATAGAATTTAGTTCAAAACAATCACGAGATTTAAACAAATCATAAGAAGCACCCAGCACCAGAGTGAAGAAGATTTAGATACCCTGTTGAAGCTTGATTCTGCCTCACCAAGGAGGTATATGTTTAATTGTCTAGTAGGTTGAGAAGGGAGTCATCCTAGAGATTAGGACAAGAGTAGAATTTCAGCAAGGAAGGAAATGACTGGGGCAAGGGGATAGGAGGAGAGAACTTGATATTGACTTCACACTTGTAGAAGGGCTCCTTCCCTCTCCCTTGTCTCTTAACTGGAGGAGGACATGGTGAGCTTCCTAGGGTCCAGAAGATGTTGGATTTCTCATCTCCCCATTGGTATCTCAGTGGCATCCCTGGATTATCTCTCAACAATGTCTATCATTAAAGTAAAAAATGAATTTGATGTAGATCCAAGGCCTCACAAGACCAACAAAGACAAGGCTCCTAGTCATTCAAGCCTGTAGAGGCAAAAGACTCGTAGTCAAGAAGACTTGGTTTGAAATTTCTCCTTCAATACTCACTTCCTAGATGTGTCTCTCGCTTCCTGGGTCTCAGATACCCCTTCTAGGACAAGAGAGAATTGGACTTGGTGAGCTTTGAAGTTCTTTCCAACTATGAATCTCTAACCAGCAGGGGACTTGCAACCTGTCTATTTGATCTACCCACAGTCTTGCTTCCAGCCCCTTTAACCTTTGTGACTCCTCTCTACACCTACCTCAATCTTTTCTGGGACTTTCAGTGCTTATGGGCCATAGAGTCCAACACAGTATCTGATCAGAGAATTGCCTCCATCATTGATGTTGCCTTATTGAGTTTAGTTCTCAGGGAGGCCAATGAGACAACCGCACGAATAGAATCTGTATGTGAAACTGTCCAAATTAAATGGAATTAAAGAGACATTTCCAAGGGAATGCACAATGTGCAAAGAGAAGAGTAATCACAAGAAAATAGGAGGACAGAGTCATGAACCACTCTGGGGAACAGGGACAGCTCCCTGGAGGCAAGGTGGGAGAGGATCCTCAGAACAGAGGTCAGCCTTTGCTCTGGCACACAGCTGGAGACAGAGCACAGAGGTCAGACATAGCAAGTAGCCCAGTCTGGCTGCATCTTAGAACAGTCAGCCTAGAAAGGCAGTCTGGAGCCAGGCTGCAAAGGGCTTCATGCCTGACCCTGAGGAATGTGCATTTTAGCCTAAGCAACCGGGAGTCACAAGAGAGCAGGGGAGTGATTTGATCCCACATGGGATTTATCAAGATTATTTTGGCGTCTGTGTGGGCGGTGAGCTGGAGAAGGGACAGAGGAGAAACAGAAAGCAGTTGGGAGGCTGTGGTCAGTCATCCAGCAGAGGGGTGAGGAGGGCTGGAACCAGCATGGGGGAGGTGTGAGGATCAGGATGGAGTTGGATGACAGCTAGCAGCTTGGCTCCTGGTTAGACATGTGAAGTGAGGGAGGGGAGAATTGAGGGCATCTCCAAAGTACTCCCAACAGAAGGAGGGGAGTCTGGAAGAGGTCCTGGATGATGATTTCTGTATTGGGTGTCCTATATTTGAGATGTTACTAGACTGTCAGGGTGGAAATCTCCAGCATGCAATTGGAGATGAGGAAGCAGAATTCAGGAGGGAATCTAAGTCTGGATGAGTCAAAATGGGAGGCAATTGAACTCATGGGAGTTGATAAGATAGAGGAAGGGATGGGGGAAGGAGGAAAGGAGAAAGAAGAGAGGAGAAGACTCAAGACAGAGTCTTAGAGGAGCATTACTGCTTAGGCAATAGGATCTGAATGCTGATCTAAAAGAGGAAATGGAGAAGGTGGAGAAGCAGGAGAAGAAAACAATGTCACCAAAGCTGAGGGTGGAGAGAGTGTCCAGGAAAAGGTGGTAGTATACAGTGTGCAAAGCCACAGAGAGGTCAGGTTTGAAGAGGACCAAGAAAAGGCCATTGCATCACACGGTTCAGATCTTTGAGTGAGCTTAGAGAGAAGAAATTCAGCTGAGTGGTAAGGTTGACTAGGGGTGTGAAGCCAGTGGAAGCAAGGCGTTTAAGTAGCTTTTTCTACCAGTTTGGCTGAGAAAATGAGAAATATTAGTTAATGATGTGGAGGATGTCATGACCAAGAGAAGACTGTCCCTTAAGGACAGAGGAGACCTGGACACATTTGGAGGCAGCATACGAGAAGCCTGTAGATAGACATGGAGACAAGAGAGCAGGGATAGCCAAAGAGAGATACATATCCAGGATATAATGGAGGGAGATGGAATGGAGAGCATAAGCAGGAATCTGGTGAGAAGCCTTGAAAGGAGAAGAGTCACCTCTTCCACAGAGAATGGAGTAAATGAGGAGGAATGGTGGTGATGTCGAGGGGGTTTGTGGGCAGAAGACGAGACAAGAGGGAGCTCCTGGCAGAAGGGCTTGGTTTTCCCAGTGAAGTAGGAATCAAAGCCTTCTGCCATGAGGAAAGAGGGAAGGGTGGTATCTGGGACTGGAGAAGAGGATTAGTGATGGATGGATGGATGAAAATATTCACAAGCAAGTTCCCTTTCTAGGAAATGAATTACAGGATTCCTGTCCAAATGTGCTAGTTATTTATTTATTCCTTAGGTCTCATGTTTCCGACTCCCCACATTATATTGGGCACAAAAGTGTTGCCACATCAAAATATCTAGCTCTCTCCACCCTTCCCCCTTATTTGTTTGCTTGTTTTCCTGTGTTTCCAGGAAGATTCTCAAAGAGGACTGAATTATCCTTGCCAAGATAAAGTATTAATTTAAAGGACTTGCTCATCCTTTGCTGGGGTGGGAGAGGAAAGGGATGAGGAATATTCCTCAGCCCCCTTTCATCTGCCTCTCACTTTCCTTCCTCAATATCTCCATTCTGTTATTGTTGGACTGGGAATACAAGAATTTTGCCCCCAAAACCTTAGTTTTGCAAGGAGACCTAGTAATGAATTGAGATTTCAGCACTTCCCTGGTCCTTCTCATTATACAGAACAAAACATAAACATCACATTATTATATATGCTAGCAAGGTACCTTCCTTTTCATGTCTTCATGTCTTACACAAATCCTTTGGTGGTCAAAGCATTGGTGGTGAAAGAGTGATGTCAGTGAGCATGCAGCCACACATGCATGCATGCACACACACACTGGTTAGTTCAGGCTGCATAGACAATGCCACCCTCAGTTGTACAGATTTGCCCATGAAGTATCATTGGAAAGGGGGTGTGTCTTTAAGGCAAATGAAGGAGCACTGAGGAATGATGGCAAATGGAGAGTCCTACTGGCTTCATCCTCTCTGCTTTTGATGAACTAGATGAAAGAAAAATGGACAATGACACAAGATCTCAAAGAGTATATGGAGATTACGTCGTGTGGCAGTTTTTGTTTCTCAATAATAACCATATAATTTGCCATAATTGTCTGTGTTTATACAAAAAATAGCCAAGATTTTTAACTCATGGTATTTTAGTGCAAGGTAGAGGTCTAGTTATGGAAAAGTGGCAAGTTTATCTTGTATTTAATTTATTCATCTATGACAAATTTTCCTACTTTTTGAGGACACAGCACACTGGATAGAACTGTGTTCCCAGACTGGAGTCCTACTTATATTAGATAGGTGACCTTTGGCCAGTCCCATGCTTTCTCTGAACCTTAACTTCACCCCCACCCCCAATCTGTACAATGGAAATGACAGTGCTTTTAGTATTGTGGTGGTTTTCTGGGGCCAGCTTTGCTTGGGACAGAATACCATTAGCAGCTCCTCCTCTGTAGTATACCTTCCCTTCACTAGAATCTTCTATAGACAAAATCTTTCCTGCTGAGAACTTCTAGCCCCATTTTGCCTGGCAGCATGGAGTTGGGAGAGGTACCAATCCATCATTGTTGCCTTTTCTAAATTCAGAGGTGGAGAAAGAGACAGATCTTCATGAATAAGACCCTGGCTCTTTCCCTTTACCCCAAACCCTGGCCTCATCTACCTCTTGAAGAAGCCCTGCACATGCCCCAAGCATGTGGTGAGTGAGGGTAGTGAGAACATGACTGCCAGTCAATGGATTATCCTGTAGGATCATCTCACAGTAGGTTGGTAGTTGTCCCATGCTCTGTTAGATATCTGAAAGTCCCTGTGTCTCTCCAGTAACTAGGATCCAGAGATTTCCTTGTCCCATCTTTCCTTGTTCCCTGCTTCATGCCTGGAGGGGACAAGATCACACATTAAGCCATTCTGGGGTGAGTTAAGGGGAGGGGTAGGTGATACAGTGGATAGAGTGCTGGACCTGGAGTCACTCTATGCATTGCTACATGAGTTCCTTAAGTAAGATCTTGTTGTTATATAGTTCATTGGATCTGGGATACCATGGTTGTGGTGACCCATTTTACTGGTTTAGATAACATGCAAGGATATTGTGGAAGAAAAAGTGGAAAAAAGTGACAAATGATTAGATATGTGAGTTGAGAGAGTAAGAAGATGAAGCTCTTACTGAGGGTATGTACTTGCAAGCCTAGAAGAATGATGGGGTCTTTATAAGAAGCAGGGAAGGTTGAAAGAGGAGAGGACTTGAGGAGGAAAGATCATGAGTTCAGTTTGCCATATATCACATTTGAGATGCTTATGCGACATCCAAATGGAAATGACCAATAGGCTGTTGGTATATGGAGCTAGAGACTCCAGGGGAGTCAGTGACACAAAGATGATCATTTAACCCATGAGAGCTGATAAGGTCGTGGAAAGAAGATAAGAGAAAAGCACAGCAACTAGGGGAGAGCCTTGGTGAACATCTGCAAGAAGTAGACTTGGGCCAGCTTAATGCTAGTTTCTTCCCTCTGAGACTCCCTCCACATTTTCCTGTATTAGTCTTGTATCTATGTACACAGTTGTTTCCATGGTGTATCCCTTTTAGAATGTAGACTCCTCGAGGGCAGGGATGGTTCATCCTTTCTTTATGTCTCCAGTATTTCACATGTAGCAAGCATTTATCAATGCCTGTTGATTGACTGACTGAACACCCACAAATTGTAGAGCCAGCAGAGATCTCCAATGTCGTCTTAATCCAAGTTCTTCATGTGAGAAATTATGTTGTTGGTTTTAGGAAGGTAAAGAAGTTTGCTCAAGGTCACAAGGTAGTGAAAATCAGAGATAGGATTTGAGCCCAATCCTCTAATTCCAGAGCCAACATACTTTCAGTTGCACTGTTGGCTTCTTCCATGAGCTGGTTGGATACAGAGTTGTCATTAGGATATGTGACCAGTACTTATTCCCAGCGTGATGAATCTGGGATAAGGCAGCACGTTTCCTCTACTTCTAACTCATAGTGACAGCCATCCCCATGTAGAGCACTTAGAGCTTGGTCCAACATGGAAGCCTCCAAGGTCGCTCACTCCATCCTGGGCTATCGCCAGTCATCCTCAGATTTGTCTTGCCACTGGCCCAAGTCTACTTCTTGCAGGTGTTCACCAAGGCTCTCCCCTAGTTGCTGTGCTTTTCTCTTATCTTCTTTCCACGACCTTATCAGCTCTCATGGGTTAAATGATCATCTTTGTGTCACTGACTCCCCTGGAGTCTCTAGCTCCATATACCAATGGTCTGTTGGTCATTTCCACTTGGATGTCGCATAAGCATCTGAAATGTGATATATGGCAAGCTGAACTCATTGTCTTTCCTCCTCAAGTCCTCTCCTCTTTCATGACTCTGGAGGAGAGAGGAAGGCTGATGATTTTGTGCAAGTCTGCTTCACTTAAATCCAATTCACCCACAAACCAGGACATCTCTTGTGATGCCACTGGTCCTCTTCAAAAATGAGGGGCAAACAACAACCTTGTTGCTGCAAACAGCCCTGCTCCTGAGCCACTGTACCCAATAGATGCATGAGTCTGACTTCTGGGGTGGGGGGGATGCCAAGTCATAACCCTAGGGATGGGTGACTGCCTAAGAGGTTTTGTTCTTGTTAAAAGATGGGATGTAGGGATCCAAGTGAGTGTTAACTAAAGGAGTTTCTCTGGCTTTCTGACTTCAGTTGTGTAAGGATGCACTTCAGCAGTGCTGAGAGTCATTGCCTTATGTCTTCTCACCTTATGTGATTCTCATCCATGTCTTTCTGTAAATTCTCTAGTGAAGGTCAGTGTAGTTCAGGGTGTGGATGTCTAGATCTGGAGTCAGGAAGCTTGCGCTAAAATCCTACCTCAGACACTTTTGGGTCATGAGACTTTGGGCAGGTTTCAGCTTCCTTATCTGAAAAATGGGGAGTAATAACCCCTGCCTCACTGAGTTGTTGTGGGGATCAGACATGTAAAGTGTCCTGCAAACCTTAATGCACTGTGTAAATGAGAGCTTTAATTCAAAGTCCTCACAACCCTCCATGCATCTGTTGTGGGGTGGACAACATGGATAGCCAAGACTCATGTCTCTGATCCTTTGCTAGGGCCACCATCACTGCCAAAGGGAATGGCCAGGGACCCTCAGAACAAGCCCACAAAGAGATGAACCATGCTTGTCTGTCTTCTTTATCACCAGCAGCACACATACACACACACACACACACACACACACACACACACACACACACACACGTACAGATTCCCACATCCATAAATCATTATCTAACTCTTGGCTAGGTTGGTGCTTGGACTTTCTATCACTAGAACAACTACTCTTAGCCCTTCCAGACTGGTAGAAACCGGCAAGGCTTATTGGCTTAATGTCCATGGTATCTAGATCTAGAGCTGGACAGGAGAGTCCATTTTACAGATGAGGAAACTGAAAATAGGGAGGTTAGATTAAGTAACTTTCTCAAGGTCATGCAGGAAGGAAGCATTAGGAGGTTTTGAACCAAAATCTGGCTTCTGAGTCAGCAGGCTACCCACCATAATGTAAATAAACATCACTTCCATCCCCTACCTGATGGCTCAGTGGATACTTTTTCTTTCCTTGAGACCTGAAGGGGAAGCCCAAGGTTAAGTTAAATAAGACTCATTTCCATCCTATCTACATGAGGAGCCTCATTCCATGTTGTGGAGTTTCATGCCATCAAACCAATATGAATCTTCTGATCAATTCATTGCATGTATTCATAATTCCACAAAAAAAGCTGTGTTTAGCTATAAATTTAGAAAGCACATTTTAAAAATATGTCACCAACTGTACAGCAAACATTGAAATTACAGAGGGGTAAAACCAGAGATGAAGGAAGGGGCTCCAATCCCTCTGCTGTTGTGATGGGGGTACAGAGCAGACTTTGGATCAGAGGACATGATTTAGAATCCTGGCACTACCATTGACTGTTTCTGTGACCTCTATAAACTCCTCTTCCTTCTTGGCATCTCAGTTTCCCCATCTTTGAAATTACATGATTGAGGAGGGCTTCTAAGACCCATTCTAAATCCTACTATGTAATTAAGAGCCCTAATCTATGTAATTCAGAAATGCCCATATCCTGCCTGCGTAGAGTGCTGGGTGGAGTTAGCCCTAGAATCATGGACCTAATGGGACTTTAGAGGGACCATTGAGTCAAACTTCTTATTTCAAAGATGTGGAAACTGAGGCAAAGACAGGTTAAATGATTTGCCCAGTACCATACAGCTAATAAATATCTGAGACAGTATTTGAATCCAGGTCTTCCTGATTCCTGATCAAATGATCTGTTAAAAGACATAGACTTATTATGAAGCAAGTAGAATTTGTCTTTGATATCTTCTCCCCTTCCCTATCACAGTTTTTTCCTATGACATGATGTTGTTCCTCTCATGTGGGCACTCAGGGTCTCTCAAGTTTCTCCTAGCTACCTGGGTCCCCACCTAACCCTAATGTTTCACCTAAGCTATAACTGTCTCTTAACCAATTAAACTTCTCTGTGCCCTTTCTCATGGAAATATATTTAATTTAAGTCAACTCACATGCATTAGATACTTCTATGTGCCTGGCACTATGTTAGGTGTTAAGAATGAATAGATAAAATAAAAACCAGCCCCTGTCCTCAAGTAGCTTCCAGTCTACAGAATATGAATTCTCCCTTCCTTTAACTCCACTTCGGGGTTCTAATGCTTATCTTTCAATAGCCCCATCCATTTTAGAACATAGATTTGGAACTGAAAGGGACCTTGGAAGTCATTGTGTCCAATTACTTCAATTTATAGATTAAAAAACATCAGCACACAGACCAAATGACTTATCCAAGAAGTTTGATTTAAACCTAGGTCTACTGAGATCCCAGAACATTTTCCACTGTAATACCCCAAAGATTTCCCATACAGACTCCATGACTGGGGAAAGGAACCTCAATTTCTGGATGCCCTTCCAACCTCTGACCTCCAGCATGTCTCTACCCTAGGTATAGAATTATTTCCAATTGATTTCCCATTGATCTTAGTGATTGATGTAGGTGAAAGAAGCATGGTTGACGTAGGAATGTAGAGTGTCTTTCGTGTGTCTTTATTAACTCTACACTCCCATTTATCACTCTCCATGGTGCTGTAAAGAATGGCCCATGCCACCTCCACCCTCCATCTCTAGATTTCCTTCTTATTTCTTAAATATAGCAGATATATTAGCTTAGCTGAATATAGCCCTGAACCCCTCCCTCAGTTACCCTTGTTTCAGAATATCTTCTTGTTTGGGGGAATTCATTCCTGTGCTTATTAATTAGACATTTGCCTGGATTTCTCAATGTATATAGTCATAATCTTCCTTGTAAAAGACCTGAATTTTCAAGGTGAAATAATCCAGACTCATGTTAGTTGTCAAGAGGGCCTATGACCTGGCCCTTGAGTGAGTTCCCATTCAGGCCAGTTGCTCCTCTGGAGCAGGAATAGTGAGTGGATCTGTCCCAATGAATACACTTTGAGCAAGTCACAATTTCTCTTGGCTACAATGTTATCATTAGTAAAATGACAGAGTATTGATTAGATAGCCTCAGACAACTCAGAAAGAAAGACCATGAACTTCTAATAGAGTATGTATACTAATGGAGTACTTCTGCCTTAACCAAAAAGAATGATTTTAATGGTAGAATTTCAACTTGAATCAAATCAAGTGTCTACCATGATTAAGGGCCTACAACAGATGTGGGAGGTACAAAGACAGGAATGACCTTGTTTCTGTCCTCTGAGAGTATATAGTCTACTGGGGTAGGGGAGGATATAATACAGACACAAGTAAACACAGAGTATATATGCAACTAAGGTACATTAAAGTCAGTTCAAAAGGGAGAGTCCTAATAAGTGAGGTTATACAGCAAGGACTCACTCACAGAGAAGCTGGCATATGAAGGCAATTTGAAGAACATGAAGAATTCTAAGAGGCCAATGTGATGGAGGAGAGAGCATTTTTACATGGGGTGGGACCTGAGCAAAGATGAGGCAGTGGGAGATGGAATGTTAGGTCTGAGGAATAGTTTGCAGGTCAGTTTGATTGGAACAGATCATGTATGAAGGAAACTGATATGAGATAAGACTAGAAAGTTGAGTGGGAGGCAGATTATGGATGATTTCAGTTTCCAAGCTTAGAACTTTTTACATGATTGCAGAGATCAAAGGAAGTGACTGGACATCTTGGAGTGGGGAAGTAGCATGGCTACATCCATGATTTGGGATTATCACTGGGCAGATGTGGAGGATGGGCTAAAACGGAGAGAGGCTGGAGCCAGGGAAACTTGTTAGGAGGCTATTGTAATAGTCCAGGAGAGAGGCAATGAGGACTTGAACTAGGATGAGGGATATGGGAGAAAGCAGAAAGTGACAGCTGTGAGAGATGTGGAGGGAAAATCAACAAGACATGCACCCAGAAGATGAGAGGTCAAAGATTAGGGACAAGCAGTTATCAAAAGAAGTAGCATTAACAAACAGATGAAAGAACGTTCCAAATCACTAAGAAGAGGGGTTCATGAAAAGTCTGGAGGATTCACTTTACGCCCAACAAAATGATAAAAGAAGGCAATAGTCAGTGCTGGAGGGGCTGTGAGAAGGGAAGCTCTTCGGTGCATCATTGTGCCCTAGTGAATCAGAGCTCTGAATTGTGAATCACTACAAAGCAATTTGGAGTTATGAAAATGAAAGGTGACTAAAATGTCCATACCTAGAGCTTTCCCAACTAGGTTATTTCCCCAAGGAGGTCCTTGATCAGATGTCCCCATATATACCTATACTGATAGTAACATTTTTTGTGGTAGCAAAGAAATGGAAACAAAGTAGATGCCCACAGACTGGAGAACAACTAAACAAAATGTAGCACATGAATATAATGCAATTTCACTCTACTGTAAGAAAATGACAAATGTGGTGAATATAGAGAAGCCTAGAACAATCTATACAATCTGATGCATAGTGAAATAAGAGCCAAGAAAACAATGCAAACTTTATCAAAATCCCTTTAAACTGAAAGAGCAGCCATCACCAAACAATTCAAAGTGAATGTTGTGAAATTACAAAGAACAAGCAGGGCTCCCAAGAAGAGATATGACAGCCCCCTCCTATTGTACTCCTTCCTCTAGCTGAGAGCTCCATGGGCTGGCATGGGGCATTTATTTTTCCAGACTTTTTCTATATATTGAAGAGTTTTACTGATTTTTTTCCGTTTCTTTCCTCTTTCCACCCTCTTTTTAGTCCCACTAAAATATCACTTGTTCTATTTGATAATTTTCTGAGAATAGGGAGAGAAAGGAATGCTAGGACAATTTTTGGTGTGTAAAAAAGCAACATATGAATTAAAATATATACAAGTGTTTGCATATTTATAGATGATAGATAGATAGATGAGAATGAGGAAAGAAGCAAAGCTGATTCCAAGGTTGGGAACTTGGGGACATGGAAAGATGATGGTGCCATCAAGAGAAATGGAGTGGGAGTTGGAAGAGGAATGGTTTGGGAGATCATTGGCAATATCAGAGAGAGGGTTCAGGCCCTGGTGAGAAGATGGTTAAAAATATCTACTTAGAAAAGGGATCATATGGTGTTTCCCATGTCATTGTAGAGGCAGCCACACAATATACCAATACATAATGCCTAAACATTGAAAAAATAAAAGAATCAGGGAAGAAACTGAAAAAAAAAATAACATGTGTGAGCTTGACTTCTGATGGAAGAGCTCATGAAAAGTCCATGATTCAGATACAGGCAAATCAAAAAAGAGGACAGTTGGGGACAGTTTATTTCTGAAGAGGCTGATTCTCTCAGAATATCTGAGAATTGATGAATTGACAATACAAATTACTTGCTTTCAACAGAGAGGTGAATCATTCTCTCAGACTTTGTAACCTCCTCTCAGTAAAAGCCCAATAAGCTAAGGAGAAAAAGGTAAATAAGGTCAGAGATAACATTTCAACCTTTGTAAGGACAAACATTACTTTTATCTAGAATTCATAGAAAATATGGGAAATTGTGGAAGTCAGAAGACAAGGATATTAAATACAGTTATGAGACTCTTCGTGCCAGTTCTACACCCCAGCCTGCTTCTTTCCCCACACAGGGAACAAATTACAATCTCCACCTCTTCCATTCTCACGAAAAAATGGAAAATGTTCCAGGGGTTAGCTCTCCTATCACTTCTATTTGCTGGTTTGGTTCCTTAATATCTGTTTATATTTAGCAAATGAACTTGGATTGGTAAATAAAATTTAAGCACTTTGAAAATTACTTGGTTCTGAGGGTAAATTTCTCTGGGCATCTTTTGATGAGTTCACACTATATATATATATATATATATATATATATATATATATATATATATATATATATATGGTGTCTAAAGAGTGATTAACTTGCAATTTCTCACACATGGCACCTCATCTCCTACCTGTGGGTCTTTGCACAGGGTCTGGCCCCCAAGCCCAGAAACCTTTCACTTCCACTCTTAGAAAGCCTTCTTTCTTTCAGAACTCAGCTTCATTTGTTCCTATATAAAGCCTTCTCTGACCATCAGCATCTCCACCTCCCCACCACTCACCTTCCTTGATGAGTTCTTCCAGAAAAAAAGAATGCCTTTGTTTTTGTGTTTTTACTATAAATACAGATTTGCATATAGGTCCATTTATATGTATATATATGTAACAAAATGAAGTTTATTTTCCCCACCCACCTGATTAGCCCCTAACAGGATCAAAAGGGCATGATGTGCTTTTGTCCATATTCCTCTGAAGTGAGAGACACCCCAGTGGAAGCCATGATGTGGTTAGCAGTGGGAAATTTTTAACTTCCCTGTGTGTTGGTTCACTCTAATTTGATGAACATTAATGCCTGAGTGTGATAGCAATATGAATATGGAGTAAATCATGCTTACATTTCTAGAACAAGAGGCTTGCAGAGACAGCTTTGCTCACCATACTCTCAACAACAGTCATTGGCTTATACTGCTTTTGTGGGACTTTCTTAGAGGATAGGGCACGGAGATGTTTTGTTTTCACTTAAAAAAATAAACTGGACCTTAAATGAGTTGGTGTTTGTGATATGATCTGAGGGTGACCATGGCATTTAGCCACATGAGTGACAATGCCCTTCCCATCTTGGTTGATGGTTTCTATCAGTCACTTCAACCAAAATCATCTGTTGGTGGCCAAAGTTTTAGAGACTGGATGGAATATAAATACTTTCTGAAAGCATACTGCTATGTAACCCCTTATAACTAGAGATGTTCATAACAGAAGGGAAGACATTCATCATATTTTTATTAAAAAGGCAAAATAGAATACTGCATGCTTATTTGTTGAAGACTTGAAATGATGCTTTCTATTGTGGGTTCTTTTTGAAGGCTTGTACTTTGGGGAGTGTTTGTGTTGGGGGAGAGTTGCTATTATCCAAGCTGGAAGATGATTCCTCTCGAGCAGAATTTGTAATCTCAGGCAGGTTTTGGATCTTTAAAGAGTTGTGCCTGCATTCAAAGAAAATGCATGATTTAGATTGGGGTGATTTCATGCTGGCTTTGTGGGTGTCCATTTGTTGGTCAGCAGTTGGTTTCCTGCCTCCAGTACTTTTTGCTGAGAATGGGATGCATGACAAATTATCCTGAATTTATAGCAGCGTGTCTGATGGAAAGTAGCCGGAGAGTCCTACTAGGAAGGCTTTGTGAACTTGGAGGCTCTGTTGCTCAGCTACAATTTACTAACAGGTTGGTGATGTTTTTCTGAGTACCTCATGGCTGGCTCATTAATGTGCAAAAGAAAATCATGGTGGCAACAATACTGAGGCTGTCCAAGGGGAAGTATTGAGCAGGAAGAAAATATATGCCATCAAAGAAGAAAAGCATTTAGAATGAACTAAACATGACAGACACAAATGACAAATAAAAGGCTAGCAGATGGGGTCTCCCAGGGATGCAAAAAGGAGGTTGGAAGAAGCATAGGGAATTTCTAGAAAGGAAGCCAAAAACCTGGAATGATGGGATGTGTGTGAGTCCGCCATTATTTGATAAAGCAAGACCAGGACAGCAGGATTAAACTGTGCTTGGATAAATGAAGTCGACTGACCTGGTGTTTATAAAGAATTGTCCATGGGCAGGAAAGGATAATGGGGCAAATATATGTGTGTATACACACACACACACACACACACACACACACACACACACACACACACAAACATATATATAGTAATTACAAGAGTCCCATGATGTATTCTGAAAGAAACTTTCCTTTGAATGTTTTCAATCAAATGAAAAAATATACATATTTCTTGGTTGATTGTTGTCCTTTGTAGTAGAAGAGGACCAAAATGACATCATTATGTTGGGTCAAGGTGCGGTATGCCCCATTGTAGCTGATCAGACTTGCAAATAAGTTTGCAAGGATCTACCACAGGTTGGGCACAACATAGTTCATAGGAACATTTGGAGAGGTCTAAATTTGAGCCCCTCCCATTTCTTCTGAGCTTTTGCAATTGTGCTTTGGCCATAGTGCTCAGCACCTTCTTATGATGAAGGCATACCATGCTGGGAGGTCTTGTGTTAGGGTCTCCCACATCTCACAACTGATTCCAAAGTTCTTCAGAGAACCATGGAGAGTGTCCTTGTGTTGCTTCTTCTGGCCATCATGTGAGTACCTGAGAGCAAGTTCTCTGTAAAATAGCCTCTTAGGCAAGCATACACTTGGCATTTGAACAATGTGGCCAGCCCACTGGGGTTGTACTCTCTGCAGTAGAGTTTGAATGCTTGGAAATTCCCCTCGATGTCCAGTATTGTGTCTTGCCAGGTGATCTTCAGAATCATCCCTAAGACAATTCTAATGGAAATGATTCAGTGTCTTGGTGAAGCACTGATAGACTGCCCAGAATTCACAGGCATACAACAATGAGGTCAGCATAATGGCTCTGTAGATAAAAAAAAAAAAAAATTAAACCTACAAAACCCAGTATTCCCAGGCAGTCTCACACCCAAGTACTATGAGACACAACCCTGCTTAGCTTTCAAGGTCAGACAAGGTTGGGCTTGTTCAGGGTGGCATGGCTGTAGACAATATTAAATGGCTGTAGATATTAGACACCTACTGTGTGCCAGATACTATGCTAGATGCCAGAGATGCGAAGATAAAACAAATGGTCCCAGCTTTCAAGGAACATGTATTCTGTTGGAGGTGGGGGAGGTAGGAACAACATAGATAAAGACGAGCATATGCAAAATCGATATATCGGGTGCCTTATGAATGCCTCTAATACTCTCCCCTACCTGTGAAGGAGGAGTTCTCACTGGCTGAAGAAAGGCATACAGTATCACCCTTCAAGATAATCCCAGAATTGGTCATAAGGGTGTGACTTTCCATTTAAATTTCACCTCCTTGATAGTTATGGGAGGGCACTAACAATTAGGGGGTCACATGGAAGGGGACATTTGAATTACATCTTATAAAGCAATGACCCAAATGAAGGCTGCTGAGAGGTAACCGTGAGGAGAGAGTGAACGCCACGTGTAGGGGCTGGCCAATGCAAAGGAAAGGAGTCAGGAAATGTGGTATCATGTACAGGGAGGAGGAAGAAGGTTGTTTTATGTAGGTCATGGAGTACATGAAGCAAAGTATGTGTAAAAAGGCCAGAAACATGGGCTGAGGTCATGTGGTGAAGGGGTTTAAGTGCCAACAAGTCACAAACAACATTGGGAATCTCCCAGCAGATGCCTCTGTGTTCTCGGGAATCCTTCAGACAGGGTAGATTCCAATCTTCCACACCTTTTTACCTTGTGACCTTGTCCACATCGTCTTCTCCTTCCTCCAGAGAAGAACTGCCAACTTGCTGGCAGCTCTTCTCCAAGTCTTTGTACATACCAGGCCTCCTCCTGGTGAACTCTTGTGCTCTCTCTGCGCCAGTCTGATCAAACATCCCCCAAGTGCGTTCACTTCCTCTCCTCTCTTCATTACCCAAGTAAACACCCTTCTCCTTCCTCATATGGACTCTTGCCATGGCCTCCTCTCCAATCTATGCTCCACACTGTGACCAAAGTGAGTTTTCCTAAAGTGTTGCCATTGCCTCTTGAATAAGACACAAATCCTTTCCCCTGGGGGGCATTGAAAGCTCCTCACAGTGCTGCGTTTGCAGAGCAATTCCACATGACTACCCCTTCACATTCTGTACAGTCTAGCCCAGGGGTACAAAATGCAAGTGGAAATGGGGGCCCTTAAACCACACACGGCAGCACATGGACTTAGACAACCACCTAGCAATGTTTTCTATATTCTGTTGGCCTTTTAGCTATTTTGTTCGCTATCTCCCAATAAAGATTAACTCTAATTCCAGGTGTAGTGTGACCTGTCCTTTTGTTATTTATAGTGTTCCACTTCCCATCTCCCCAGCTTTGCATAGACTGACTCCTCCGGCCCCCCTGCCCTGGGCAGCCTCCCTCCTACTGTCTTTCAAAGCTCAGCTCAAAGAAACTTCCTTCCCAGAGCCTTTCCTCTCATGGCAAGCTTCTAAAACTTCCTCACAGAAAGGACCATGTCTAGCCACACTGTGTGCATGTGTATGTGGGAATGAGTGCACAAACTTGCTGATGTCCTTACGTATTTATGTACACAAGTTCTTTTTCCTACACAGTGTGAGTAGTCGGAGAGCAGAAACGGTTTGATTCTCGTCTGTGTGTTTCTACGGTTTCTGACACAGAATAAGTTCTTAATCAATGCTTCCTCTCTTGCTTGGTAGGGATAAATGTAGTCTTACACAGGTTCCAAAATCATTTTTGCAAATACAATGCGGTGAGGCACAGCTAGGCAGCCTCGTGGCTAAAAAGAAGCATTGGGGGTGGGGGCTGAGTGGGTTGTAAGAGAAGTGTGAGCCAAAGAGAAGGGGCAGCAGTGAAAAGCCCAACAAACCCTGAGCTGACTCAAGGCTGCATCAATGGGGCGAGTGCCCACTCTCAGCCCTCTTTCCTCTGTCCTGCTCGCACCACAATTGGAGTATTGTCTTCACTTCTGGGCACCACCTTTTAGGAAGGGCAGCAGAAAAGCTGGAGAGTGTCCAAAAGAGGGCACCCCAAATGAGAAAGGGATCTGATATCATGGCATGTGAAAACTGGCACAAGGACCTGGGGGAGGTTGGAGGGCAGAAAAGAAGACTGGTGGCAGCTCATTGGACTCATTCCCATCAACCCCAGGGGGCAGAACCAGAAGCAAGGGATGGAAGTTTTCAAAAAGGAAAAAAAAAAAGAAGGCTTTATGTAAATAAGGAAGCTCTTGGTAACTATTATGCGGAGCAGTTAAAAGGGCAGCTTTGTGACCTAGCTAGAGGGCGATTTTGTCCCTGGAGCTCTATGTTCAAGCAGAGAGGCTGGATGAGCTTTGTTGGGTTATTGGTAAAGGGACTGTTTCTCAAGCTACTGGTTACAATAAATAAATGGTGAATCCCCGGTGACTTCAGGTGAGAAATTGAAAGAGAATGGCACAGTGTCAAACCAGATGATTCAAATGCCTCAGATCCAACCTTGCTACTTGCTGGGTTCTGCTTAGTAGCAGGGAGTGTGAGGAGATTGCAAATGAAGTTGGAAATATTGGTTCTTTAGATCAGTAGCACCCATGCACTTGTCCACCACGTTCTGAGTCCTGCCCACAGGAGCTTGGTTATCTGATTTTGCAGGTGCCTTCCAAGACTGGCCTCCACTGCTGTGCTCCACCTCTGAAGGCAACACTTCCCATTGGCTGTAGTAGGGTACACAGTGTTGTCCTCAGGGACAATTTCATGGAACCAGCTGGCCATGAGGATGATATACCATTCAAATTTCTCTCCCATTACTATTCATGAAGCAACATTTCTCCACTGGGAAACCTCACACTGATATTACATGGTAGCATTATCTTAGAAGACTTGTCTACAGTGCAGAATATCTCATTTTCTCCACACATAAATATGGACTATGCAAAATTTAACATTCATTTGCAAGCAATAGTCAAGGTTTGAAAGGGCTCTGCCCTGTACTATTTTTAAAAATTCTGTGATCACAGAATTTATATTTCTTAAAAATTGCGATTTATGTCACACCTTTCTTCCAGTTTCATCCCAGTGCCTTTGCAGACTGGAATAGCGATTTTGGAAGAATTAAACTTGCCTGGATTTCTGCTTTAGAGGAAAGGAAAGTGGGGTAAAGACAGGAGGAATTTGTCTAAGGCTGGAAAGGAAGAGCAGACAAACACATACCTGGGCTTCTCTATTCCCTCACTGACCTTTAAAAACTGCTGGGGATAATGCTAAGAAGAAGTGATGCTTTTATCACTTTATAAGCTTTGCGAAGCACTTTAGATTTAGGGTGAGTTTGGAGGACAAAATAATTTAGAGAAAGGAAGGCTATTTGAGGAGCTAAGGGCTAGAGAGGGGCAGTGACCAAGATTATTCAAGGAGTAAGTGGCAGAGTCACTACTTGAACTCAACAAGTCCTCTGGCTCCCAATATCTACTTTTCCCATTGCACCAAGAAACATGTGGCCCCTACGTGTACAAAGGAAACACCAGAGAGGTCACTCAGTGATGCCAAAATCACCCCTGGGGGGCATAGGTGGGTTTTCTCACTTTTTCTCCATCCATTCCTCTGAATGGAGGAGCAAAAGGAGTTTTACTCTTTCTCCTCAGCTGCATATATTTCTAGGAAAGGTTTGGAGAAAAAAAATGTTGTTGATAATTTTCTTACTATGCAGTATCATGTTTCTTTGCTTTGGACTACATGCATCTACAGAGAAATTGGAACCTGGCCTGACCTTATCTGTGACCTCATTTGAGCCTTACCATGTCCCTGTGAAGTGGGTAAGCACTTATAATTGTGATCCTTTGGAGATGAGGAAGTTGAGTGATTAAGGCTGAAAAGAAAGGTTACTGGCTGAAGGTCGCCTAGTTATTCATTGTCTATAGTGGACTTCTGTAGCCCCGTGGGGAAGGTACTTACTACAAGTGGTGGTGAGCAGGGATTCTTCACCCTTTGAATGTCCTGAGCCCTTTGGTCTATAGTCTGCTGAATACTATGGACCCATCTCTTCTCATAATCAAGCTTGTAGGTGTGGACCACCTCTACTACAGTCACAGTGAGAACAACAGCTCCAATCTGGAGGTTTGTTTTCCATATACTAACTCATCTGATCCATCTAGAGGCTCATAGGATCCCAGTTTGACAATGAGGAAACTGAGTCACAGAGAAGGTAAGTGACTTGCTGGAGGTAGTTACAGCTAGTCTGTGACTGAAGCAGGCTTTGGATCTAGTTCTTCTTTGCTCCAAGTCCCATTCTATCCATGGCACCAAACAGATGCCTGACATTATGAAGGAAACCAGTTATACTGAAATATGAAAACAACAAGGAACAACCCAGTTCCCAGATTAATGATCCATATGTTAGACAAAGGGAGAGGACCTTAGCTCACAGCCCCCTAGGAGGGGCACTACCAGTGTGACCTTGGCTCATCTTTCTGTGCCTGTAAAATGAGGGGTTTGGACAGGGTCTATGACCATAACCGTACCCCTGAGGCAAGGCGTCTACCCATGAAGACAGGCGGTTGAAACCCCCCTGGGCAGCTACACCCAGGACCAGGGAGAAGCAGCCCTATTGCACTCAGCAGTGAGAGGGAGGCTCTCCAATCACCATGCCTCAGGACGATCATCGGACAGTCAGAATAACCCAAGCCAGGACTTTTTATGAGCTACATTTGCTGAGTTTTCCAATGCTGGCTAATCCCCACCTTTGTTGTAGAGGCTGACATGGAGGGCTTCATGGGTCTTTCTGAGATTTGTCCTTGTGTGTTCACCTCAGTGACAAGAAACTCTGAGCCTTCTGTGGTCTGGGAGTCACTGAGTTGTTGAAACAGCTTAGAAAAGATGAGTTAGCCCATTAGGGAAAAGCCTGAGTCCTACCCCAGGTGGAAAAGTGAGCTTTTAAGAACTGAGCTAATGAGTGGGCACAGTAAGAATATATAGCAATAAGTAGCTTCACATGGTGGCCAGAGACCTGCACTGGACATCAGAAAGGTCTCCTTTTAAATCCTGACTCAGACATTTCATAGCTGTGTGACTCTTCAGAAGTGACCTAACCTCTCTGGGCTTCAACATGGCATGCTGCATGGAAACCAGAATGTCCATGAGGCCTGGTGGAGTAGCTTGCTTTTTCAGGTATGTTCCCCAGGTATTGGAGTCTACTTTTTTCAAACCTGAGGATCACTTAGGGTCACTTTCAACCCAACAGCCAACAAGGCAAGGGTGTTTATGGTCTGTTAGCTTGATGGTACCTCTGACTTGAGCCAAGTGAAATCAACACCCAAATCAGAAGTCAGAGAATTTTCATATCCAGGCACTTCAAATGGTCATCTTTACCCTCTTTGTGGGAGCAAAAAATGGGATACAAAGGAGATGGCCAGCAGCTGGAGGATGTGGCAATTATCCCAGCACTAAAAGAAATAAAGAATGGGAAGAGTCCAGGGAAGTCTGGGGAACCATCGGGGAAGATAGTGATGCTACAGAAGGCATTTACACAATGACCATAAAACTGGAAATGGAAGGAAAAACAGAACAGTAAGTGAACTGAAGTCTAATGATCAAATTCTCATTTCTAGGCTTGATCCCAAGGAAGAGGCATGAAAATCCCTCCCCCACCCCCCTGCTCCCTTCTTCATAGGGGTGGAGGGCTACTGGTACAGAATACTACACAAAATGGTAGTGGGGGATACATCTATTAATTTTGCTGAACTGTGTTTTCTTTCTCCTATTCTTTGTTGTAGATAGGGGCTCTGAAAGGAGGATTGGGAGAGGATGGCTATATTGGAACATCAAGGTGATACAGAAACAAAAGAGATAAATTAAAAATAAAATCTATGCATGTATCATATCCTACTCAATAGGGTGGAAACTGCATGAGGGCAGGGACTATTTCATTACTATTTTCTGTTTCCCTAGAACAAAAAAGAGTGCTTTGTACATAAAAGGTATGAAATATATGTTGAACTGAATATTTTTTTAATCCAGATCTGGGATTTCATCAGGGTGGGGAACTCCCAGTTTGCAACTCTATGTCTAGCAAATCTGACTGTACATATCCATAGCCTTATTATATCTTTGGAGAATTGCCTTTTTGTGATTCAGACCCTTGGCTATAATCTGCCACTCATAGAAACCCTTAGACACGCAACTCCTTAGCTGCTACTTCTTGAGTTAAAGTGTGAAAATCCTTTTTAATTCCGATTAAACTTCTGGTTCTTACCTGAGTTTTTATAAATAACTGTTGGGTTTCACCTTAACAAGAATGGTGTTTGCTGGGAGGTAGGAGACAAGGAATCTGTAAAAAAAATCTTTATATAGAAACATACAGTAGGTTTCAGCAAATTGAAACCGCTGTCTGAACTCAGCCAGAACACAAGACTTATCAATACCTCAGTCAGGTAGTGACTAGAGTTTGAACCCACTAGGACTTTGGAAGCTCCTTATATGTTAACTGCTCTGGAGACCTAAAGAACTTTCTAGGTTATATATACAGGGGGATCTGAATAAAAGGGACCACCCTCTCGGCAACTAGAAGCCACCAGGAACACGCAAGTTTCTCCGGCGTCTCTGCTACTGGAAATGTGAGCATATCTCTACTCAATAAAAGCTGGTTTTGTTCTCATGGTGTAGTTTTTGTTTTCCTGATGTTACACATGATTTGAATCTAGTCTCTGTGACTATGGTATGAGGTATGAAAGACAGTAAGTTCCTTTTCTTCTGTATTCATGATAGCAAAAGAATTGCTGCTCTCCTATCCCTGTCCCTAAACCATCAGCAAAGACTGTTGAGCAACTTTGAAGACCTCCTTGGGGTCATGCAATTAATATGTATTTGTAGTGGGTAAAAATAGCTTTTTTCATGACTTTCTCCATCAAGGCTCAACAAGGAAACTAGAAGGCAGTGGGGAGAGAGAGAGGAAAAAAGATTTTCAATGTATGCTGTTTCCTTGCTTTGTCAGCCTAGAATCCATCTATTCCCTTAGCAGACGTACATTGGGATTAGGGAATGCAGTAACCTCTTGGGTCTCTCATTTCTCTTTCTAAAGGACTGGAAAATAAGCCCAGTTAAAATGTAGAACCCTAGAAGGTAACCATAGATTACATCCATCCAACTGCTGTAATTCTCCCAAGAAAGATATACTAGTAAGTTACTGTTATAAATGGAGAAAAGTCTGAGAGGAGGGAGCCATTTGAGCCTGAATAACTCTAAAATAAGTAATAACTTCACAAATAGGAATTTCAAATGAAAAATAGATTTGTTCTGTGCTCAGAATATCTATTTCCCCCTTTTTCTTCTAGATGTATATTTTTACTCAGGCAGACAAGATGTGCCACCCTGGGGAGTGAGGCCAACCTCTCTGGTACCCTGCCCACATCTCTAGCAGCTCCTTCTCCTTCTCTTTCCCTTCTGCTGGCTCCCCTTCTTTTCACACTTTTGTAGACTCTTTTTAAATTTTTTTTAAAAAATTTTACTTTGTGCTATCCTCTCTGAATACACAGGCCTTTAACAAGTTCATCCATACTTATGAGGCCAACTCACTTTTAAGTGAATGACTACAATCTACTGACATCTCTAGAGCTGGGCTCTCAAGTACATTTTCATGCCATTTCCGGTTGCCCACCCACCATTCCCACTCATCCATTTCAGTGTGGGGCTTTCTTGTTGAATAAAGGAGCTGCCATCTCACACGGATGAATGAGTGAACGAACCTCATCCTCAGTGTGTCTATAACCAAATTCACCATCTTTCCTCTGAAACAGCAGAATGGAAGAGTGGAGAAGAGCCCTTGGCCTACAGTCAGGAAGACCCAAATTCAAATGTGGCCTCATGTTTTTCCTAGCTGTGTGATTTTAGGCAAATCACTTCATCTCTGTTTGCTTCATTGTCCTCAGCTGCAAAATGGGGAATAATAACTATATCTACCTCCTATGCTTGCTTCAGTAGGGAGTCCACGTATAGGATATAGGATCAGAAGAGACAAGGTAATGTAGAGCAGGAAAGTCACCTCAGAGAGGATGGCCCCACTACCTGGAGGACCAGCAAAGGTCTTTTGGAGGTTTTGAGCTGAGTTTTAATGGAAGGCAGGGGTCCTCAAATCAGAACTGAGAGGTAGAACATTCCAGGAAGGAGGCAAGCTGAGCAAAGGCATAGAGGTGGGAGATACAGTGTTATGTGGAATGAACAGCTAGTCATCCACTTAACAGGGCCAGAGAGTGAAGGAAGGAGGCTAGAATGGAAGAAGCTTAGATACATGACAAGGGGCCAGGGTGGGAAGGGCTTCAAGACTGAACAAATAACTCTCTACTTATTTGATCCTGGAAGTAACAGAGAGCCGTGGAAGTTCATTGAGCATGAGGTGAATGGTCTGCCCTTCACTTTGGCTGAATCCCTTTGGCCTGGTTTTGAATGGTGAGTTGGAGATGGAGAATCTTGAGACTTCACTTAGTTATTACAATAGTCCAAGTGAGAGAAGATGGTGACTGAAAAGATGATGGCAGCTGCATGTAAGGAGAGAAGGAGATGTATTGGAGAAATCACACAATTTGACAACTCATCGCATGTAAGGCAAGAGAGAGAGGCTCTGGAGAGGACATCGAGTGTCAAACCTTGGTGACTGGAAGATGGCCAAACCTTTGATATCATGACAAAGATCTGAAGAGGAGATGCTTGTTGTGGTTGGTTTTGAAAGATAATGAGTTCTGTTGTAGACATGTTGAATTGGAACACTGAAGTCTATAATGTCCAAAGTACGTGGTGATACATGCTAAAATCATGCTAATTTAGTTCCCCTATCTCTATAACTATTCAAATATCACCATGCTTTATGGCCCAAATTGGATCCACCATTCAATTAAATTCAACCATATTTATTAAGTACCCACTATGCCCAAGACACGTGGCAAGTGTAGGATTTATAAAGATGGAAAATCAAGTTATGTTAAAGAAAATAAATAAATTCTGACCACCCTGCTTGCAAGTCTAGAGTCCCATCCAAAGTACCAGACTGCTTCTCCTATTTCCTATCCAACACTTAGCACAGAACCTGGAATACAACAAGGGCTGATTTGGAATAATCATGCCACCTCCCCAGACCTCAGATCCCTCATCTGAGGGCAGATTCAATGGGCAGTTCAGGCAAAACACCCTTTAACACAAACTCCTTTCCAGCTCCAAATCGGTGATGCTTTTGGGAGGGTGTGGTATGGAAAGACTATAATGATGTAAGATTCAACTCTTTAGGGAAAAAGAGATCTAACAATGCAGAAAGCATGGGATTCCCCAGATGAGTTGAGCAATATCGTCATTAAATAGTTAGACTGTTAAATATGGAAATAAGAAGGCCTGGGTTCAAACATCGCTTGCCCTTTATTAGTGGGTGATAATAGAGAGATACAGATAGAACAGTGAAGATGCTCTTAGTATGTAACAATCAGGGGGATAAGTACTGGGCTCTCAAATACAAAGAAGATAGTCCCTGACGTGAAGGGGGTACACAAGATGCCAGGTGCATGATATGGAAATTCCCAGGAATCATAGGCTTGGAGGAAGGAAATAAGTGTTTATGCAGATCATCTTTTATACAACAGGCTCTGTGCGAAGCACTTTACAAGTATGATCTCCCTTGATCCTCAGCACAGAGGGAGGGAGGTGCTGTTATCCCTATTTTTACAATTGAGAAAAGTGAGGCAAACGGAAGTTAAATGACTTGCCAAGGGTCATACAGTGGTAAGTGTCTATGGCTGGATTTGAACTGAGGTCTTCCTGACTCTAGGCAGTGTTCTATCCACTGAGTCACCTAGCTGCCTAAGGAAGGGAGCGAGAAAGCTCTCAGAATAAAAGTACCAAGAAATCCAAGGTCCTGCCATGGCTGTCCAGAAACAAGGGGAAGGAGGACTGTTGTTCCTGCCAACCTACCATTTGGCTCTCCTTCTCTAGGAGCACACAGGCTCTCCAAGGACCCAGAGGAAATTGACCTTTTATTGCCTTGGGTCTCTAAATTATATTGGGCTGATATTTGACATACTTGTTGACAGCCTAAATGGATTTTTTAATCGTGTCACTTAGACAAATCTTTTCTCTCAGCTGTAGGGCAGCCAAAAATGTTTTTATGGCTAACTCTAGCTTAATAAGCAACTGGAGTTTTAGAAATGCAGCCGTGGAGTCTTAAATATGGATTGATGCCTTTGAGTAATTAAAAACAAACATTTTGTAACACTGCCAACATATTAAGCAAAAAAAAAAGTTACAAGGTAGGCATGCTAGGCATTTCCATCCTGGATTAGGCCTGTCACAGATGAAATGTCCAATGATTGTTGAAATACCACAAAGGAACCAGTCTTTGTAGCCTCCATGCACAGAGCCCAGATGGGGATATTCAGGGTCCTCCATGGAAATCTCAATGGAAATGTCAGAAGAGTAGGTCTCCTTGGCTATGCTTAGCCAGTGTCCACAATTCTGGCCAACAGTCTGAGGCTTGCTTAGCAATTTCTACATTCGTAGCAAGAAATGCCCAATCTTTCCCTCCCTCCCTGCATTACTGGATAGGTAGGAACTAGGGAGGAATGACCTGAGGATGCATGAGATGGAGCAGACCTCACCAGAGTAATTACTATGGCTGGGGTAATGGGCCAGGATGGGAAACATAGGAACACAGAATCACAGTTCTGGAAACAGGGAGTGATCTCTGTGCCCTCTTCTGTAACCTACCAGACAAGTGGCTGGACCTGTATTCTCTTGTAGATTCTAAATTTTATGGGTTCAAATGCTAAACAAAGTGATTTCTAGGTTGCCACTCATCTTGGGACCAATCCTCGATGACCCCACCCTAGGTATGTCTCTGTATACAAGAGTCACCCCTACCCCCAACTAATGCAGCATTGATGGAAAATGGCAGTGATAGGGCCAGTGGGATGGGACCAGCATTATTCATCTTGCTTGACTGCCCTGCTCACAGTAAAACAAGAGAAGTCAAGCAGCTTCTCCAGCCTCTCCTCGTGGGCTTGGAACAACATTTCTGCCTTAACCAGTTACCAAAGCAGAAAGGCTGGAAAGAGACTGTTAGAGAGAGTGCCAGTTCTCTGAGGGCAGGGGCTGGGTCCTTTTCTTTGTTTCTACTGCACTAAGTACCTTGCTCAGAGGATGCATTGAAAAAAATATGTCTATGGACACATGATGAAACAATTGAAAAATCCTAGAGAATGATCAAAGCAACTAATTGAGGAAGTTAATGGATTCATTGAAGTAGTAGGACACAAACCACAAAAATCCACATTGTATCTATGTAGCAATAACAACATTCAGAAGGAAGTACTGAAAATGGAAGTCAATCAAAAAAACTTCAAAATGTCTCCACATCTGGGAATCAGTGTCCTAGGCACATGCAACATTGGGGTAGGTAAAATTATAGAATGTCCCTTGAAAAACTGAAGAATAACTCATGTGCCTGGAAGACAAGTCATGCACATATAATAAAGATGATAGATTGTTTATTTTAATCAACTTACCAAAGGGATATTTTATAGAGTCAGACAAAATAATAACAAAATTCATTTGGAGGGGGAAAAAAACAGCTTTAGAATCGCAAGTGAAATGATGAAAAAAGAAGTAGGAATTAAAAGGCAATATGTTTGAAGACCTCAAATTATAGAATAAAATAGAAATCTCCAAAACTGTACAATTAAGTGGTAAATTAGTGCTACACATTGGGTAAGGATGGGTCGAAATAATTGAAGTCATCATCACAGCGCTTACTGACGTGGTCAGGGAAGAACTCTTTATTTGACTGGCATGGCTGTGAACATTGGAAAGAAGTTTAGCAGAAATCAATGTCAGACAAACATCTTACACCACATACCACAATCAGGTGAAAGGGGATAGGCTATCAAAATATTAATGATCATACCATTAAAAATAGGAAGAAAAAACAGACTAAGTACTTTTCACAGATAAACCTAGGTTAGGGTAAAATTTCTAAAGAAAACTAGAGTCACAAAAGATAAAATAGGTAATTTCAATTATATGACGTTGAAATACTTTTTCACCAAAAAAATAAACATATCATGGATAAGAAAGAGGGAAATTATGGATGGGGGGAATGTATCAAATATCTCAGATAAAGTGTCTGCTATCCAAGATGTACAAATACATGCAACCAAAAGTCATTGCCCAGTGGATAAGTGATCAAAGGATATAAAAATACGTATGTGTATATGTATGTGTTTGTGTGTATATATATATATATATGTATATACATATATAAACATAACAGTTCTCAAAAGAAAAATTATAAACTTAATAACTATAGGAAGGAGTATTCCAAATCATTCAAAATAAGAAAAGTTCAAATGAAAATATGACTGAGGATTTACCTCATACCCAACAAATTGCAAAGACGGCAAAAGGTGGTAATGGTTGATGTTGAAGGGACTGTGGAAACATAGGCACACTAGCATGCTCTTGTTAGACCTGGAAATTGGTTCAACTGTTCTAGAAAGCAATTTGAAACTATGCCAATATCTCTGAGATGGCATTGATAGGACACAGTGTTTTATACACACACACACACACACACACACACACACACACACACACACATAAACACAGACATATGGTAATACAAGGTTATTATATCTATATTATATACATATATGCTATATGTGTATATAATATGTAATATACATAAATAATATATATACATGTTAATATATCACTACATGGATATATGTAAGTGTGTATGTATATATATGTGTGTGTATATATATATATATATATATATATATATATATATATATATATATATATACACAGACATACACATACATAGTAGATATACATAGTGATATATACTACTATATACATAGTGAAGAAGAAGAAAGAATCAGAGACAACTTCAAGGTTATAGACATGATTAACAGTTCCATAGACTTTGGTAAAAATGCGCAGATGAATAAACAGATAAATTTGAGTCTGAAGCTGAGCTTAAGGAGGAGATGTTCCTAAGGCATTTGGAGATGTAGATCTGGAGCCATTTTCAAGCTATGTGAATAGAAGCAGTTATTGCATACTAGTTGGAGTGGATGGGATTTCCGATAAGGAGAGCAAAGCAAGAGCAGAGGACCAAGGGCAGATCCTCAGCACAGATCCCCATTGTGTGATCCTAAGGACGATGAGGAGTCAGCGGAGTTACAAGAGCGTCATGTCTCAAAATCCAAGGGGAACAAAAAGTGATAGGAAGCAGGTGGCCAAGAGTGACAACCCTAGAGAGGTGAAATAACTAGGTGACTGGGAGGTTATTCAATTCAGTAATTTATCGATGACTTAGTCTCTCAGTGGAGAGATAAGAGCAGATACCTGGGAAAGGAGAGAGTAGGTAGGGAGGAAATGGAGCCCTGGGCTAGGTAGTCCTATGTAGGCCAGAGGTGTGCTCTCTCCCCCGCCAAACTCAGTACTGCTTTCATGTAAAAAGTCCTGCCTCCCTTCTTAGGCCATCTAAGTCTTTATGGTATCAAGGGAAAATAGCATTACAAGTCATCTCATCTGGATATATAACAAAAGGAGTCCTATTAACATGATTTTTCATGTTTAACATTAACAGTCATGGTCTTACAGGCGAAACCAAGAATTTCTGGAGTGAAATATTTTTTCTTAGTTCTGACTTGCCCCATCTTGTAAGGGATAACAGCTATTATAGTTTAATCAGAGTCCAGGGATGTTAAGTGATCATATATATGCTAACTTCCAGAACTCCTTCCAAAGAGTGAGTTAAGGATTTCCTGAAATTTCCCCACCCAGTCTCCAACTTACATCTATGCCCAAAGACTTTTGGGTACTTTTTCCCTCTTTGGTAGATTAGTCATATCTGACACTTCATAACCTCATTTAAGATTTTCTTGGCACAGATATTGAAGTGGTTGGCTATTTATTTCTTGAGCTCACTTTACAGATGAGGAAACTGAGGTAGACAAGGTTAAATGACTTGCCCTGGGTCACACACATATACACATATGTGTGTGTATATATATATACATAAAACTAAAATTAGCAAGGAAAACTATTTCAATATTCAAAAAGAACAAAAATATTGAGCACACAGTAAACATGAAGAAATGCTTCTCGAATTGATATGCATAAAGATCTTGAGCCTTTTGTTATACCTAATGTATTTTAAAAGCAATTATATCTCTTTACTACCTATCTATCTAGCATTTATATAGCACTCTTAAGGTTTTCAAAGCACTTTACAAATATTCTCACAATAACCTTGTGAGATAAGATCCATTTTGCAGATGAGGAAACTGGGGCTATGGAGGGACTTGCCAGGGTTTCTTAGGGAAGCATCTGAGCCTAGATATGAACTCAGATCATCCTGACTCCAGAATTCTATGTGATAGGCCACCTATCTGCTTTAAATCAAAATGTTACGAGTCTAACGTCTTCCTTCCTCAATAGGAAGGACCTTCAGCATTAAATCCTAATGAATTTTAACCAAATAGACTCAGAGTGTTCAAGGGAAGACAGGCTTCCCCAGTTCCTTGAAGTCCAAATCCAGTTCTCTTTCCATGTTTACCCCAAAAAATCCATCCCACTTGGCAATGACCAGGACCCCAAAGTTTTTGGGCATAGATTGGGAGGTGGAATGGGGAGAGAAATGGGGCATGATTGTCTCATTTTTAGAAAAGGGAAGCTGACAGTTAAGAATTCTGGGGCATCCTTGGCTCACTGATTGAGAAGGAAATCTTGAAGTCAGCATATGAATAAGCACTGAGAAATGTGTGGTCTACACTTTCCTCCCCTCCCAACTGGCAGTCAAGATGGCTTCTGAGTTAGTTAAGCTAAAAGAGACAATCAACCGACCTATCAGTCAACATTTATGAAGCACCTACTATGTGTCAGGTATTATGCAAAGTGCTGGGGTCACAGAGACATGAATGAAACAATCCCAACCCTAAAGGAGCTGTCATTCTAAACTGAGAATGAAGACAAATGGTCTACTTGTTACAGCCCATGAAGGCAGGTTGGAAATCTCTCTTGAAGTTAATGAATATCATTGGCAGAGATATTTCCCTCCACTTTAACTCAAGCTTATGGCTAAGAAAACTTCCTTTAGTGCTTTACATGTTGCTAACTGTAGTTATCTTATTCAAGAGGCTTATTAAGTTCTAATTTAACCTTAAGCTTCTTACGGACAGGGATCTCACAAATCAAATTTTCTTCAACAAAAAACTGCAGACACTAAGAAAGAAAACTCCACTTTGCCTAATAATCTCAGTAGGGAGATGATGAATCTATCAATCAACAATTGTTTTTGGAGCATTTACTGTTTGCCAACTACTCTGATTAGCACTGGAGAAAAAACAAAACTAAACAGAAAAGTGAGATGGTTTCTGGTGTCTGCTCCCAAAGAGATCACCTCCAAAAGGGGGATGGACAAATAGGTGGGGTCAGCTGCAGCACACAGAGAAGTTTCTGGTGGAACTTAGAAAGCATTGGTAGCCCCAGTGCCAATGCATGTGGGTCTTGCATCTAGTAGCAGAACAAATGACAAGATACAGTTGACCAGAGGGTTTAGTAGCAGGATAGATGCTTAGGCATGGAAACTATTTTTCTTGCCAGAATGATGGCATATATCAGAATGATGACTGCTTATTTATCACTAGGAACGTGGCTTCACATATCTCTCCTCAGTGAAATAATGGTGAGTCAAGGTCCAACAACATTGAGAATGAGGAGTGAGTCTGAAGGTCCAAGTGGAACAGATCTTACTCCTGCGTGGGTGAGGGGAGAGATGGGGGGCCAGGATGGGGAGTGTGAATGAGGAAGTCAGTTGCCAGCCAGGATGGAGAAAATGCAAAGGAAGAGGGAAGAATAGATCCCACTGGGGTTTGGGTGTGACTAGATTAAGGTGGGCTAGAGGTCTTATCGCCTTGGAAAAGAGAAACAAGTGAAAATCTATGCAAGATATCAAGACACTGACAATGACAAAAGCTGACGTCATGCAAAGGAAGGAGTCAAATGATCTGGAGACAAGATTTTGAGTCCAGGTTTGGCTACTTATCAGCCTTCTGGGTGTGGGTATATATGGTCTTTTGCCTGTCGGTGATAGGGAGACCGTGAGCTAGGCTGTGAGAACAGAAGAAAGAGCTCTAGGAAAGCTGATCTGTTCAGCACAGTGGGGATAACTTAGAGGGAAGTAAAAGGAGGGATGGGGAGGACCCCCTAGGGGATGGTTACAGTAGTTCAGGTAAGAGACAAGAATGCTTTAAAGATAGAATTTTGAAGGCCTTTACTGATGTTGGTGGGAACGGGGAAGAAAAAATGGGTGCATCACTTCTCCACTCAATAACTTCAGTGTCTCCTGATCTTTGTCATTTAAAGATCTTTACAACCTGGTGCCAATCTCCATTTCCAATATTATTACACATGATTTCCTTTCACACACAGTCTGGTTTCTCACACATGACATTCCAACCCCTGTCTCTGTGTGTCTGTAATACCCACGCCCCATTCAGAGGATGTCATCGTTTCTTCATCTCTCCTTCACCTCATGTCTCCTTTTGTGATCCCTGGTGTCTTCTAAAGCTCTATCAAATGTTTCCTTCTACATGGAGGCTTTCCTGAACAATTAGCCTTCTAGTGCAGGGATGGGGAACCTGCAGCCTCGAGGCCACATGTGGCTCTCTAGGTCCTCAAGTGCAGCCCTTTGACTGAATCCACACTTCACAGAACAAATCCCCTTGATTAAATTCTTTTCAATTAGATGCAATCCCATTAATAAAAGGATTTACTCTGTGAGGTTTGGATTCAGTCAAAGGGCTGAATTTGAGGACTTAGAGGGCCACATGTGGCTTCTAGTGTCCCTACCCCCTCACCAATGACCTTGAAATGTGTGTGTGTGTATGTGTGTGTGTGTGTGTGTGTGTGTGTGTGTGTGTGTGTCCCATTAGAATACAAGATCCTTGAAATGAGGAATTATTCCACTTTCGTCTTTAAATTCCCAGTGACTATAATAGTGCCTGGCATATGGTAGCAGCTTAATAAAACTATTGTTGATTAAGTAATTAGCTATATATAGCATAAATTATGAACAAAAGTTGTTGTGATCTGAGAGGAGATGGGGGCGTCAAACCCGATGATTTAAGAGAACCGCAGTATCACGGACAGAGACAAGAAAGTCTATGGGGGAGTGGGGGGTGGGGCTGACTGTTGTTACCACTGACATTTCCATGGAAATCAACCATTATCCATCACACCATCTCGATTTCATTTCAATAACTCAGGCCTAGCTGAATAAAATGTTGTGTTTAATGCAATGCAGGACATACTTCATATGAAACATTCAGCAATGATAAAACACCTTTGCAAGAGGAAGGTGGGAACTTGTGTATTATTAAGTGGACATAATAGGACGGATATTTCTATTCCAAGAAAGCTGCTGTTAGTGGTATATTTAGCCATGAACTACATCACTTAGCAGAGACCTTGCAGCAGTCAATTTAGCCATTTTTCATTTCAAAATGTTAGTGGAATAGTTAGTTGTTGTTGAAGTATTTTCTTTGTAACTGAGGAAAAGTAATAGATAGTTCATTTGATAAAAACCAGATCTCCAAGGTTTTAAAACAAGAACTCAGTAAGCCTATTAATTCTACTACAAATCAATGTCATTCTTTTTAAATAAATGCGTTATTAAGCACCTACTATGTGTTATACCAAATTATTTGGAGCATTCGAAGTGAACTTAGGATTTCACTAGAATTGGGAACTCCCAGATAAGGAAACTCCCCCTTTGGCCCCCTCTGTATAGCAATGAGGAGAAGAGGAGGGAACAAACATTTATACAGCACCTGTTGTGTGCCACACACTATGCTAAGTACTTTACAAATGTTATATATTTAATCCTCACAGCAACCCTGAGAGGATTGTCATCTTTTTATTGTTGAGGATACTGAGCCAAACAGAAGCTAAGTGACTTTCCTAGGGCCACACAGCTTCTTGCCAAAGGAAATCACTGTATCTGCATAAGTCATTTCTTCCTCTATTATCTCTCCCCCCACCCTACCCTACCTCTGGCCACTCATATTCAATTTCTTGCTGTATGTTGGCTGCTTCCTCACTATCCGCAGTGACGACCATACCTCCTTCACCCTAAAAACCCCTCAGTTGATCCATCCATCCATCCTTGCTCACTATTGCCCCAGTTTTTGCTTCAGTCTTGTCATTGAGCTCCTTGAGAAGGTTCCTCCAACAAATGCCTCTGCTTTCTTTCCTTTCCTTTTCTTCTTCTCTCCTGATCTCATAATTCAGCTGCAATTTCTCTCTCCAGAGTTACCAATGACTTCTCCATTGCCCAATCTCTTCTCTTCTCCACCTGAAATATTTTGCTTGGTGAGCCCATTCGCTCCCATAGGTTTGGTTATTGTCTCTGTGCTGGTAATTATAAAATCTGCTTATCAAATCCCAATCCCTATCCTGATGTCCAGTCTTTCATCTACCGCTGTCTTTTGGACATCTCAAACAGGATGTCCTATGAATATCTTAAACTCAGCATGTCCTAAACTATCCAGATACACACTCCCTTGAGTATTACCTCGATTATCAAATGCAAATCTGTCTGCTTGCAGATCAATATCTTCTCTCCCTGGTCACTTCCTACCTTTTCAGGCTCCTTACACATTTCTCCTCTCTGTGTACTCTGTAGTCTAGCCATACTGATTTAGTCACCATTCTGGATGCAGGCCACATCATCTCCCTTTTTCCCAACCTTTGTACTCATGGTTCCCATCCCTGAACTATGACCCTGGGAATGTCTTATTTCCCTCAAGACTCCCCCCAGCTGGCAGTGGCCTCCTCCCAATGCCCCCTATATTCCTTTAGGGTTTATTCTGTATAACCTAACCTTGCCTTTGGTATACTGTAATCTCCTTGAGGGCTGAGACTCTTGTCTTTCCATCTCCAGTTCTCGGAGCCCAGTCTGACATGTGTCAGGCTCTAAATCAATGGTTGTAGATGAACTGATTTTTATGTTTTTAGGCACTGTGCTTGATCTGAGGGCACAAACACAATGCAAAACAACACAAACAACAATCACACAATCTCTGCCGCAAGATCATCCAATGACCATTATTTTTATTGTATCAAGCCAATCACAGACAAGCTTCCTGGAAAAGGCTGCACATTGGCATTCTGCATCAACTGGAGCCCTTCCCCAACAGACTTAATGGCATTGTACTTGTTCTTCAATAATCAACCTATCTATTGTTTTTTCCCCTTAAACAAAATGACACCAACCATGTACCTCTTGTTGGAGGAGCTCACCCTCGGGTCTCCTGCTGCATGTTACTGAGCTGACAATAGTCCAATACTGCCTCCTCTGACTTCTTCCAGTAGGTGAGGTTTCCTCTCAGGCCAGCCTCCTGGACCCGTTGCCATTTCTGACTCTCAGGTGCTTCAGGCCTTTGTTGTTCCCTCCGGGAGCTTACTACTTCCCAATGCAACCCACTGTACTTGGGGGCTACTCTTATTCAGTTCCAATAAATTCAACAATTTTCTCTGAAAGCAAAAGCAGGAGAGTATTGGAGGAGACACAAGAGAGTTCTCAGCTTCCTGGTTAATTTATTTGGGAGGGGCACCTTCTCCCCCCTCCATCTCATAGCCTGACAATCATTATACAAGGTATTCCAAAAGTCTTAGGGTGATGGTGTCTTGAATCGCTCCCATATTTTCTTAAGAACCAAGCCTAATTTGGAAGGAACCTGAGAGGTCATATTATTCAGCCCCATTTTTTTAAACAAACAAGGACACCCTAAAAGCAAAAATGCAGCCTAGAATGGGCTCCAGAGTATGTATGTTGACTGTCAGCTCTACTCTTTGTTTCTCACCAGGCTCTGCTCCTTTGGAATTCTCTGTGCAACATGAAAATGTCTTTATGCTAGAAGATCACTTTAGCCTTATAATTCCTACCTTCTCACTATGCTCTCCCCTGGGAGCCCACTAGCCAATTGGAGGGAGGAGGGTTCCTCCCAGAACTCCCATTTAAGGCCTGGCCCAGGCCAGTCCCCTCTTCATTTTCCTCTTGTCTTTGCCTCTCTGGCCTTCTCCCTCCTCCCCACTCACCATCACACTTTCCAACTTCCTTTTATGTGTTGTCTTCCTTCCTTAGAATAGAATATCCTTGAGGGCAAGGATCATCTTCCTTTTGTTTAGCACTGTTCCTGGCACCTAGAATGCTTGTTAACTGACTGACTACCAAGAGTTAAAATGAAGACCATAGGGATATGAAGGGAAGTATTGTAGTCTAATAGAAAGAACTCTGGGCTTAGATCCAAGACACTTGGGTCAACATTTTAGCATGAAGCAGTTTTGGGTCAATGAGTAACTCATTTAACTTCTCTGAATGTCAGTTTGTCCTCTATAAACTGGATAATGGTATGTATACTACCTACCTCAGAGGACTGCTGGAAAGAAGGCATTTTGTAAACCTTTAAATACTCAGTGTAAGGTGCTCTTGTTTATTGGGTGGACACTGGACATTAAATTGGAAAGGATGCCTGAAGACTGATTCAAGAAAAGAGCACAATGGCACATGTAACACAAGGTAGGTCTGATTAAGGCAGAAAAAGACCCAGAGGTCATAGTGAATCCAAAACTGAAGCATGGATGAGAAATAAGGTGCTATTTAAAGAAATAATAATAAAATCCATCATTGGAGTATGACATTTAAGGTGATATGGCAAATGATAGTGAGAAGAATTCTCCTGCCCCATAGCAATGTTCCTAGGTCCTTATTCCATTGCAAACTCATTGGTGAGTTAGGTAGATGTCCATCCCAAACATATAAAGACTTCCCCTGCCACTATAGGTGGATGAAAATATTTTGTCCCTAGAGTCATGAACACAGCTTAGAGCTTGGTCAGACAAGATGCTAAGGTCACCCACTTTATCCTGGGTCATCATCACATGTCTTAACTTTGTCTCACCACTGGACTTCAATGAGTCTGGAAGGGTGAGGATGATGACTTTGTGTAGTTCTGCCTTACTTCAATCCAATTCACTTGTAAATGAAGACATCACTCTGTGATGTTGTTGGCCTCTTTGAAAAAGGGTAGGAAACAATTCAGTCACATATTCATTAGAAATAATGAATTTACTTATCTAGGGTTAGAAGGGACCTTGGGAGCTATTTAGTCTGACCTCCTCATTTTACTGATGAAGAAATTGAGGCAGACAGAGGATGAGTGACTTGCCCAGGGTGACATAGCCACTAAAGTGGAAGGGTCAGGATTCAGACTTAAGTGTTTCTGAAGCTAAATGCATTCTTCTCTCCAGTACAGTACTTGGTAATAGTTTCATTTTTAAAATAGTGGAGAAATTAGAAAGGACCCTGAGAAGAACACCAAAAATGACTGAAGAGGCAACATCTGGGCCTTAGCTGATGCCATCAGATTCTAGATTTCTAGCTTACACCTTTCCTTAATAACAGCTGACATTTGTGTAGGGCCCTAAGGTTGGCAGAGTGCATCACTTCCATCATGTCACTGGAATCTCCCAACTGCCCTGTGAAGGAGGGGCTGTTATCTGCATTTTTTAGATGATGAAACTGAGGCACAGAAAGGTCACATAGGTAGGTTGTGCAGAAGCAGGCTTTAAGGCCAGGGCATCCTGGCCCTCTCTTACAGTAGGCTGCCTCTTAGCTGCCTCTCCATTTAGCATGGATCATTGCAGAGGAGACAGAGAAACATCGATTTTCCCTGCTCAAGATCCAGGTGTTTTTGCCCTTGTGCTTTGACAGACAAATGAATGGCAGTCAAGAGACCTGAGGTTCTCCCTCTGTCTGCAAGCACAGCACTACAGCCAGAGCTGATGGAGAACACCGCCAATGTTCCTATCAATAGGACAAGGAGGTTTTTCATGCAATGATAATTAAGAGCCCTGAGGAAAGGACTATAGGCCAATTGAATTAAGATGATCTCTGAAGGAAGTAAATGGCTCAGAGAAATTTACTCCTCTCCCCCCACTCAAAACTGTTGAATTTATTTCACAAGCCTCCTCTGAGTTGGTCAGGCTCATGGACCAGTGAGCTACCTGAAGGACTCCTACTGATGGTCACTGGCACTTATGTACATCCTCCCATTTAAGCTTATAACAACGCTGAGCCTGCACTTGGAATTTCATTGTTCGAGGGGATTTCTGGGAAGGAAATGAAGATGGACAACTCTTGAGCAGACTCAGGCTTCAGATGTGGCGGAGGTCCCCCATGGCTGGTATGTGTTCCTACGTAGGTCTCGAAGTTAGATCTTCCTGGCTCAGGCATACCACTACCCCTTGGGCACCCGTCTGAAGCAGACTCACTAGCTCTTATCATCCCCATTTTAAAGATGAAGAACTTTGGAAACAAAGACCTGTCCAGGGCAAGGGGACAAGCATTTACAATAGGACCTACTATGTACATGGTACTGTGCCACATACTTTTTATATATAGTATTCATCATGACATCATTTTTTCCATTAACCCATCCCTTCTTCCAAATTCCTCTGTTACTTTTGGGAGTGCCACCATTTTCTTGGCTACCTAGTCTCAGAAATGGGTGCTATTCCCACAGTTCCCTTTTCCCTCATCCTCCATATGCAACCTACTGCCTAAAGTGATCATTTCTCCTGCCATGACCTCCCTCCGATTAACCTTCTTCTCTCCACTTCCCACTGGCCTCGTCTCTAGCTCAGACCCTCAGCTCAGCTCTCTTGACCTGATGCAATGACTTTCTGAATCTCCCTGCCTCCTACCTCTCCCCAGGCCAAATTGCCCTCCACACACCGGTACTGAACATCTGATTTTCTCCAAATACAAGTCTGACTGTCAGCCCCCTTGCTCAACACCCTGCAGTCTCTTTCTCTTTCCTCAAGGATGAAACAGAAATGGTTTGACACTTAAATCCTTTCAGAATCTGGCCTCCAACCAGCTTTCTAGCCTTGGTATACATAATAAATTAAAATGTTTTGTTTCATTCCCATCTCATCCTTTAAAATTTCTGATTTTGTATGTTTTGTATATGTTGCATGTTTGTATGTTTTGTAATAAAGTCATGTATGCATATAATTTAAAAATAAATAAATGTACATGCACTGGGGATGAATACTCAAATTTAAAAGTTTTATTTTTAATTTATTTTGAAACTGATGGAATAGGCAATCAGAAAGTTTCAATGGCACTGCTTTAATGAAAGAGTAACTATACATGGTCTATGGTTATGTTGTGATGGATTTTTGTTTGATGTTTCCTCAAATCATTGCTACAGAATTAGACTTGCAGATGTCAGAATACTTGGGTAGAGGAAGATGATTTAAAAAAAAGAGAATCAGAATATTAGGACGTTACTTTTAAAGTTGTTCTCTGGCTATGTTCCTTCATCAGGCTGACTGTTCCTTGGTCTCGGAAGCAGTACCCAACATTCAAGTTGGAGCCAGACTTCTTTCTCAGGATGATTTTTGGGACCACAAACATTATTTTTGAATGACAGTTGAAATCCCAAACAATTTACCAAAGTGAAGTCCTGAACAGTCCAGGAATGTTGAGGAGCTGGAGGCCACAGGCATTGATGTGATCATGCTGAACAGGAACGAGGCACCCTGACTGTGCAATTCATAACTCTTTAATTAAGGATAAAACCTCTTACTGACTATGACATGCTTAAGTTCAGCCCATCCCAGGAAAGCTGATTTCACATTCTAGTGTGTGATCAATACTGCCTTTGCAGAAAATCAGGAATTAGCAAACTAAATATTACTTTGCTAAAATAAATTACCTTTGGGTCATGCCAGATCAGCTAGAGGAGGAGGCACACATGGGCACCCACATCTGCGTGCACGCACACACACACACACACACACACACACACACTCACTGATATGGAATTGGTATCAAGCAAAGACACTAAAGTACCTAAAATGTGCAAATGTACTAGGTTACAGTGCCAGACTTACTTACTTACACATTTATTGGATGCAAAACATGACAGTCCCCTCCTCCAATAAATATAAATTTGAAAATAAAATCCTAAGTTCTTGCATTCTCTAGAACATTTATACCCAAGTATTATAGATTTGCCAAGTGACTGGAAAGGTAAGGCAGAGTAAAGTAGTGGGAAGAGAGATGGATTCAAGTCAGAAGACCTGGAATCAAAGCAGGGCTTTTCCATTTATTATGAGGTCTTAGGTCAAGTCTAATAACTTTCTGGTCCTTAGTTTCTTCATATATAAAAAGAGAAATCGAGACCAATTAACCTCTAATGTCTCTTCCATATCTAAATCTATGATATTCCAATTTAGAAAAAAATGGAGAATATGGAGATGTAATAAAATACAAGAAACACTTATTAAATACCTATTCTATACAGAACCCTGGGCTAGGTGTTGGGGTAGGAACAAGGTTTAGATATGGTGACTCCTACTTTCTTAGGACTCACAGTCAAGAAAGAGATTCACACGCACTTACAATAATAGATAGCATTATGTAATGGATACATTACAGAAGGAGAAGACAATTAATTAAAAAAGCACTTATCAAGTACTTACTGTATGCTAAGTTCTGAGGATACTTTTTTCATTTATTTTGTTTTGATTTTAAAGCAGAGAGACAATCCCTATCCAGGAGGACCTTACATTCTGATGAGGGGGATGAAGGACAGAGATTGGCCCTAGGTGGAGTCTGGGGGCCAAGGTTATCACCAACAACGATCAGCAAAAGCTTCCGGGAAGAGATGTCATTCGGTTGGGGGTTTTGAATGTAGATCTTTATTAATATATTCTATTTTTATTTCAACTACATTTCTTGCTGCATCACTTCATTTTTCACCCTGAAAGTCATGTTCAGTTTTTTCATATATCATCATGTAGGAATATTTTAATCTCTTCATGTCTTCAATAGCTTTGTCATTGCTGTGACTATTACTTTTTTATAAAACATTTATTTATTTTTAGTTTACAACATTCAGTTCCACAAATTTTGAATTTTAAATTTTCTCCCCCTCCCTCCTCTCCTCCTTTCCCAAGAGAGTATGTAATCCATTATAGGCTCTACATATACATTTATATTAAACATATTTTCACATTAGTCATACGAAGAATTATAGTCAAGAAGAATTATAACCAATGGAAAGAAACATGAGATAGAAAAAACAGAGTGAGAGACAGAGAGGGGAGAGAGAGAGACAGAGAGAGAGACAGAGAGAGAGACAGAGAGAGAGAGCAAATCTGCGTTCACACTCCATAATTCTTTGTCTGGATGTGGATAGCATTTTGCATCATCAGCCTTTTGGAATTGTCTTAGAACCTCTCATTGCTGAGAAGAGTCAAGTCCATCAGAGTTAGTCATCGCACAATGCGGCTATAACTGAGTACAGTGTTCTCCTGGTTCTGCTCCCCTCACTTAGCGTCAGTTCATATAAGTATTTCCAGATTTTTCTGGAGTCTTCCTGCTCATCATTTCTTATGGCACAAGAATATTCCACTACATTCATATACCACACCCTGTTCAGCCATTCCCCAATTGATGGGCATCCCTTCGATTTCTAGTTCTTGGCCACCACAGAGCTGCTATAAATATTTTTGTACATGTGGGTCCTTTTCCCATTTGTACGATCTCTTTGGGATATAGCCCTAGAAGTAGTAATGCTAGTTCAAAGGGTGGGCACATTTTTATGGTCCTTTGGGCCTAGTTCCAAATTGCTCCCCAAAATGGTTGGATCAGTTCACAACTCTACCAACAACATATTAGTGTTCCAATTTTCCTACATCTTCGCCAGCATCTATACGTTTCCTGTTTTGTCAAGTTAGCCAGTCTCACAGGTGTGATGCGGTGCCTAAGAGTTGTTTTGATTTGCATATCTCTAATAGATAGTGATTTAGAGAATTTTTTTCTTATGACTATAAATACCTTTAATTTCTTCCTCAGAAGACTGCCTGTTCATATCCTTTGGCTCTTTATCACTTGAGAAATGAATTGTATTCTTATAAATTTGACTCGGTTCTGTATATATTTTAGAAATGAGACCTTTATCAGAGACACTGATTGTAAAAAAAAAAAATTTCCCTAGTTTTTTGTTTCCCTCCTAATCTTGATTGCATTGGCTTTACTTGTACAAAAACTTTTTAATTTAAAGTAATCAAAATTATCCATTGTGCATTTCATAATGTTCTCTATCTCTTGTTTGGTCACAAATTCTTCCATTCTCCGGATATCTGACAGGTAAAACATTCTTTGCTTTCCCAGTTTGCTAATAGTATCAGCCTTTATATCTTAATTGTGTACTCATTTTGACTTGGTACAGTGTAAGTTATTGGTCTAAGCTCAATTCCTTCAAGTTTTCCTAGCAGGTTTTGTCAAATAGCAATTTCTTATCCTAGAAGCTGGAGTCTAGGTTTATCAAATAGTAGATTGCTGTCATCATTGACTTCTGTGTCTTGTGTACCTAACTTATTCCACTGATCCACCACTTTTTTATTAACCAGTACCAAGTAGTTTTGAGGATTGGTGCTTTATAACAATTTAATGTCCAGTACAATTGGGTCACCTTCCATAGTATTTGTTTAATTTACACAGCATTGTCATTTTTATTACATTAGCTTGGCCCACTCACAAGTAACTGATGTTTTACTTGTTATTTAGATTTCACTTTGTTTTGTGTGAAAAGTGTTTTATAATTGTGTTCATATAGTTCCTGGGTTTGTTTTGGCAAGTAGACTTCCAAACATTTTATAATGTCTACAGTAACTTTAAATAAAATTTCTCTTTTTGTCTCTTGTTGTTGGGTTGTGTTAGTAATATATTGGGAATCTGAGGATTTATGAGGGTTTATTTTATATCCAGAATTGGGGTAAAACCATAGTCAGTAACATTTTGGCAACAGAGAGAGAAGTGGGAATCCTCGGATCTGCAATGGAGAGATGGAAGAAGTGTCAAAGACCATCTGGTCCAAAGGTCGCATTTTACAGAAGAGGCACAAGAGCCAGGGAAGTGAAGCCATTTGCCCAGGTCACATAGATAGTAAATGGCAGAGCCAGGTTTTGCACTCAGATGCTCTGAGTCCAGAACCACAACGCTTTCCACCACCCCACATTGGAAGAGAAGTAGCATATGTTTGGGGAGAGCATTTAGTAGAGTATTAGATACAGCCATGAAGGAAAAGACAATGAAAATTGGGAGGAAATAAAAAGAAAAGACTTATGACTGGACAGAAGGAAAGAAGGACATTATGGCCTTAGTGAGAGTATTGCTAATGTGGGAATCGAAAGAAGAGGAAGATTTTAACGGTCACGGAGAGCCTGGGAGAGGAAAAAGAATCAAGGGGTAGCTCTAGGACTGAGCACAGTGCTATAGTGGAGCATTTGCCATTAGCAAACAGTGAGCAAATGACAGAATTCACGTAGACTGCTTTGCAAACTTTAAAGAGCTATGTATATCATTTATTATTAAAGGAAATTGCCAGAGCAAATGTAATAAATCTCCAAGATTTAAAAAATCTCTTTAATTCAACCGAAAAAGAAACAAAGATATACTTTAGAATTTTTATGGAATAGAATGGAATAATATTATTGGATTGAAGGCTATTTGATTCAATCCAATAAACATTTATTAAACAACAAATATGCCATGTACTGGAAATAAATTTTAAAAAATAATCATCTATCCCCTCAAAGAATTGTTTCGGATACTAACTGCATCAGATGAATGTACAGAAAAGCACATACGTGATAATCTGAGGACAGAAGGGTGGTAGTAACTCCAGGACTTGAGCAAAGCTTCCTACAGGCAGCTGGCACCTCACCTAAACCTTGCACAAAGCAAAGGATTCTGGGCATTGAGTACAATGTATGCAGACACACAGAAAAGAGATGGTTTGTGGTTGACTGGTTGACAAGGATCTATTAAGCACTCATGGTGTTCCAAGCACTATTCTATGCACTGGGGATATAAAGAAAGCAGAAACAAGCAGGTGGTCAGGCTACCTGGAACACAGAGTGTGTAAAGATGGTAACGTGAATGAAGTCTAGAAAGGAGTTATTAGGCCATCTATGAAGAATTTGGGATGATGAGCTATGGAGTTCACATTTTCTCCTCAAGCCAATATGGCATCATCAGAGTTCATTGAGTAGGAAAGCATTAACATCACATCTGGACTTCAAGAAAATCATCCTAGGAACAGAGTGGAGAATGGATTGGAGTGGAGAGAGACCAGATGCAGGTAGAACAATTTGAGGATGATTTCTATAGTTTCAGTGAGAGGTTTCTAAAGCATCTGAGCTAGGGTTGTGTCCAATTGGATGGAGAGAAGGGACCAATTGGATACATGAGGAGAGTAAGATTGATGAGTCAAGGATGACTCTGAGGCTGCAAACCCGGATGGCTAGAGGATGGTGACGTCCTCAACCAATATCGGCTCATGAGGGGGAGCAGATGATCATGGTTCTCCTTCCCTCTAACACACTCATATTTGAGAATTAGTTGGGCATTGTTTCTAAAGATCACAATGGTCACTATAGTCAAAGGACATATAAGTTACATCCTGAAGCTTCCAGATTCTCATCCTTTCTCAGGGAGACTAAAATTCTGGAGCACATACCTACTGTGTATTCCTTTCAGCATCTGAGATAAATGTAGGAGCATAACTGGACTTACTAAAACATTGTTAGATTCCAAATACATAAAAATAGGTTGTATGTGTGTGTCTGTGTGTATACACGCATACACATATATCGACAGATACAGGAATACATATATACACATATATTACTATTATTTATAAACAGAACAAAATAACGGCAGCAGCCCCCACAGTTAACTTGCTTGAAGAGGGAAATGATCTTATTGTCCTTTAATGAAATGATTTTCTCATGGCACTTTTCCTCACTCTACACCAGACATGTCTTATTGAGGCTTCCACTCAATTCCGTCACAATAAAAGAAGCAGCTGCCAGCACTTTCCCATACACATTCCTCTTTCAGTCAAGGGCAAAGCAATTCCTGGGCATTCTTTCCATAGAGGAGAGAAGGTAGATGCAGAAGTCAAGCCGTGGCCCTCTTTGTGGGGATGGGAAGGTTTAAGGAAGCCTGCTAGTTATTAATAAAAGTCACTTTTAATGGAGGAGGGAAGGAAGAAGAAATTTGTTAAAAATCTCAAATTTATTCTTGGAAAGGCAAGAAAGTCATGTTCTTAACTGGCAGCGTGAAAGTGATTACAGCGTAACTATTAATTATGCTGTCTTCTTGCCAGATGTTTTCAGATAGCATGACTGACTGGTAAAAATCCTTGATAAAATAGGCAAAATAAAGAGTACAGACAATTACCCATATACAGATATAATTATGAATCAACTAAAGAATGCAGTTCTAAATAAGCTCCTTCGAAAAGAGCTGTAACATCTCCTCAAGCCTCACATGTTGTCAGCTAAGCCAACCTACATTGGTAAATGAATGGTTTAGTGTATAAGATGCTTTAGAAAACATTTTTAAACAAAAGGTTAAGTATTACTGGAATGTCCTCATTGAAGTCCAACTGTGATACCACATCAAATTAGGGAGGTGACCCTGGGTTCTTAAAGGTTCTACCAGTGGAATTAGAGGAGGGGTCCTGCCAAACCGGAAAGACTAGGAGTGTGCATCCATTGGTGGATTCCTTCTGTCATCCATGAATCATCTTAGCTAAGTTAAGGGAGGTTCAGCATTCAGTGGACAAGAGTGGGGATGACATTTTTAGATATAGCAACTCTCCAAGACTGACTTCCTAAGACAAATATTGGAAACAATCCACTTCAGTGCAGAGAGGGTCTGCCCAAAAGGTTCCACTGACTCATGAAAGTTGGTGTAAATATGATTGGAAAAGGAGTAAATTATGACAGAATTAAAACTTCCCTGAGTCTGAGAGTACCCTGAAGTGAAACTAAAATTCATTTCTTGATGACCACACTAACTACATGAAAACCAGGCATACGGGATTATGGAGTTCAATTAAAAGATGCACCGAATCAACTTGACTATCTATAAGCTACCTGAAGGACGTAACTCCAACTTCATCGCTCTCTGAGCTCTGATCTTTGTTTACAGAGCTAGAATTAGATGAAGCAAAACATAGTTATGCAGCTAGAATTAGAATAGGTAATGGAGAAGTGAGATCTGGGAAGCCTTTAGAAACTGGATATTGTCAGGAAGCATTTCCTGTCTCGAACTGTGATTTCTGGATCGGTTACTTTTTTATTATCATTATAAATTATGAAAGAAGGGAGTGAATGCCAAGGTCGTAGGTGCTGAAAAGATTTGGGACATATTATATTACACTGTTTCATTATCAAATTTGCTGGCATATTTCAAATAATATCTGCTCTATTTCTAAGACTTTATCTCTTTAAAATTTGATGTCCAGTTATCTTTTAGTCATTTCTGACTGTTAGTGACCCCATTTGGGGTTTTCTTGAAAAAATATCAGTGGTTTGCCATTTCTTTTTCCAACTCTTCAAATGTAAGAGTATAAAGGATAAGGGCTAATACCTAAAACACACCTTGTTTGTAATTTACATAAGCATCTTGAGTCCGAAGGTTAATTACTCCCCTCTTAAGAAGGAACCCAGGAAGACAGGGTTGATCACAGTCAGATAATTCAATTCAATAAATATTTGCTAAATGCCTATTATGTACCACGTGTTACATTCTGGGGATGCAAATAATAAAAAAGGAGACACTCCCCACCCTCAAGGAGTTTATAATCTAATGGGGGAAGGGAACACAGGAAAGGAAACTTTAATGAGTTGGGGGACAGGAGGAGTTACTGAAAAGGCTGTGAGCCCTCTATAAAGGAAGGCTTTGGGAGGAGTTAAGTTTAAAACTACTGCCCAACCCTCTGATTAGAAGGAGAATACAATTGAGAAGGTCTTGAATATCAAAACATAAGTCAAATAGCATGGTGATGCTATTTAGGTGATCAGATTATTTTGGGGGAGGATGGGGAAAACAGGGCAGGGTATGATGTTCCTTGGAGTTGAAAGTCAAGTAGTATTGTTGATGGAAAATGAATAATAACCTCCCATAAGGGGCAGTAAGTTTGTGATAGAAGATCAGCCTTGGAACTAGCATGAATGGAATTTAAGTCATGACCCTGACATTCCATTTGTGAGGTGATGGACAAGCCATTTTTATCTCTTAGTGCCCTGAGGAACTCTCTAAAAATAGAAGTTGCAGAATTGTCATCCTCAACCAAACATCAATTAAATACTTACTATGTGCCAGGTGCACACTGTTAAGCATTGGTTAATCTTTGCTTAACAATTATATTGGATTCATTTATATTGTGACTCCATGATTGTTTCTATCTAGCATTATATTTATAGCTTCCAAACTTTGGGGTATGCTTAACTACCAGTGCTATTTAAATTCATAGGAGTTTGGGGTGGATATGTTTTTGGACATGCCTCCTAACTGGAGATGCCACCCACCCACTTTGGAGAGGATATAAATATCTTCTGACTGACACTTGATCACCATGATGAGAAATGATTTTATACTGTCAAGAGACAGACTTGTCTTTTTATGGGCTACTGAGCTGGAACTCCATACATATATTAAAAGGGGTGATCCCTATCCCTCGGCCCTCTTCTTTCTGCCAGCCTTGAAATGTAAAGGACCACCTTCCAAGCTCTGCTGAAGTCAGTGAGGATGCTCTTCCCCCTACTCATGAGATCATGGCCAACTAGCCAACCTTGTGTCTGGGATGGGGAAACTCCTATCTATGTCTTCTTTCCTTTGGCAAAGGGGCCTTATGAGATTTCAAAAGTCAGCCCCTTTCTAGAGTTTGGAGCAATAAATAATATTGTCTACATCCCAGTACAGTATGACCTGGGGCAAGGCTCTTAATCTCAGTGCCCTAGGATACCTTCTAAAACCTGAGGTTGTAGAGAAGGTATCCACTAACATTACTAGGGTTGTTTCCACACAGGTCTATTCTTTATCCCTAATCCAGGAAGGGGGACTGAGAAATAGTTTAATTCTTTTTGTCTAAGATATTTCATCAGCTAAGATGATTTCTTATCCTCTCATTTACACAATTTTGAGGACCATTCTAGGGGTGAACAGAGATTCAAATGAGAATACTCAAGCATTCCACAAGGATAGTACAGGATTGCTCTTCTGTTCTTTCTCTGAATCATGGTGAAGGCTTAAGTGGAGGAGACATTTCTATGACATTTTCTTTTCAAATTATCCCCTATATAATTGAATGACCTTCAAGTCAATGTGAGATCTCTTGGCCCCAGTCTTTATTTGTGTACCCCTTCCGATGAAAAGTAGTCAAGAAATCTGTCTTAATCATAGCAGAAAACACAATGGTACCCAAGGAAAGCGGGCTGGCAGCCATTCCAGGAAGACGTGTTCAAATCCTACCCCTTACACATACAGGCTCTATAAACTCTCATGTGGCATGCAACTCCCCAAGACTCTAAACTGCAAGACAGGTGCTGATCTCCATTGGCAAAGGGAGTGTTTTTAGGAGAAATTCCTTTGATGATGAAATGATGGATCTAGGAGACTATGAATACCTCCTGCCTTTATGAAAGTCAAGTTGGAAGGGACTTCAGATGCCATCTGCTGAAATCCATATTGAGAAAAGTATCCTCTTCACAACAAACTTGAAAGGCGGCCACTGACGCCTGACTGGCAGCCCTCAATGTATGCTTTCCCAGTCTTTTAAAATGTTTCATTCAAAATTAAATTCAATTTATAAAAAGAAGTTAACTGCCTTCTCTGAGCAAGGCTCAAGCTTAGGTCATACAGAGGTGAATAACTGATACAAACTCTATCCACATGGAGCTTACCTTTCACTGGGAAGACACTAACCACTCCCCTGGGGAATATAGTACCAAGTGGAGTGTGTTAGGGGCAAGGGAGAGATCTGAACAAAGAGCCCTCCCTAGAGGAGGGGCATGAGCTAAGATCTGCTGTGAGTACATGCGGGAAAGGAGAAGATTGGCTTAGTATGTATGGACAAGTACTGCATAGCACCCTAGAATTGATTTGATTTCATATTTTCTTTGCATTCACAAGTCAGTATCCCAAAATTCCACAGCTGGAGAAAAGCTGAGCTTCATGGGGCCAAGAGACCTCTGAATCCAACTGTGTCTGAAGAATATCCTCCTTTTCAGAGCAGAAGAGGAACCCTCCAGCTTCTGCTGGAATTGAAAAGCTCCTGTGTGGACTGTCCCTGTGACATGAAAAACTAAGCAATATCACAAACTGGATTTTTCTTTGCCCTGAAGGATTTTCCATAGTAGAGGATATTTTTTCCTTCATTGAATTTTTCTTACGTACCCTAGAAAGTCCAGCCGTGCTGCAGACCTGATGCATTCTGTGCTCATCTCTGCAGTAAGCTGAATGGAAACACTATGAAACCCTTGCTTTGTTTTCATTTGTGCATACTCTCCTACTTTTCCATATGACATACTGGGTTTTTTTTTTAAACTTTATTCTTCAACCAGTCAGGACTTTAGTGGGGAGGGCTTTGGGAACACACTGCATTCCCCACCAAAATCCTTGCCTTTCCTTAGATAATAAAGAGCCAAGCTGCAAAGCCAGGGGAGTCATACTGCCAGACAGAAGCGGCAAAGTGAGAGAATTAGAACTCACTGTCCTAAACTGCTGAGATCACCCTCGTGCATTATTAATTAGAATAAATAAGAAATTAAAGGACAAAAAAAAGACTTTTGCTCTGGTTACTTTGAAAGGCCTCTAGTACATTACATAGTCATCAATTCAATTTCTTTTGACCATATCATGTAAGCCACTAAGACTGCATCAGTGACAAAAATCTCAGTGACCTTGTCACTTTGTTTTCATTTAGAAAAAGAAAAAAAATTCTGTCCATGTATGTCTTAACCTCACAAATCACTTTTCTGAGTCTTCTGTTTCCAGCCACTTTTTGAGCAGAGGGAACATATACCCCATGGGTGCTTGTCATCCATGGGTTCTTTGGAATTAGAAAAACAACCTAAGGCATCTTGTCATCCTGGGGATCTTCAGGCTCCCTCCCTTCTAGTGCTCATGCACTCAGTGACCTTGGAAAAATGTCTTACGTGTTAGCTGCATGAAGCTAAAACTATGGGTTGATTATCAGTCATTCAGACCATTTACCCCCTTGGATATATGCATATGTATTACATATAGGTGTGCATGTACACATGTACCATACACTATACAAATACACATACCATGATATGTTTTAGTACTAAACCCACCATAGTGAATTGGCCAGATATGGGAAAAGATTGATCTGTGAGCTCAGTCAATGATGGTCAACATTTCAGCCCCACAGAGACACAACCTTCAGCTTTTCGTTCCTCAGCATCTTTTTCTCTGAGATGGAATTTGGGATATATTTGTGCTGCTGTATACTTGCATTGATTGAAAGAGAAGCTGACCAGATAGGTTCCTTTTATAGGCCTCCATTGGAAAAAATCCCCAAAGGACAAAGATCTCCTGAGGTGATGATGATCAGGACAAAAATATCTTTTGGACAAGTAGACCCAGCTTGCACCACACTGGTATTCTTAAATCTCATGCATGTCACCCGTGTACATGTCACTTGTTTACTTGTGGCAAACTCAACCTTTACTCCTCATTCCCATCTCTTGAATCCAAGGTCATTCATCACCCTATCTATTGGGTCCAGTACTATTTATCATCCTGTACCAGGGTTTAAATTGAAGACTCACAGAATGGGAGATATAGTCATTCTGATGATCTGCTTTGAGCATGATATGGAAGACAAAGGTTAGTAAGGCTGCAAACCTGTAACTAACACAGAGGCACTGGCTCTTTTCTTGTGAATGGAAACATCATGAAACCCTTTGTTTTCATGTTTGCAAAGGTTCTTGTTTTTCCATATGTCATCCCTCCCCTTAGAACAAACCAAAGCAAACTCCATTCTTAAGACTACTGTCCAAAACCACAACCTTAACTATTGTCCCTGGGCTCTCTCCCCTTTAACTAATACTCCAGTGCATCTGTTAATACACCAGTTGGAGTATTTGCCACAATGATGTTCTTTTCATTATTTTACATTGTGTGTTTTGCCCTAGTTTTCAACATTCTAATAAAGGTGCTTAACCTGGGGTCCATGAGTTAGTGTTAAAAAATATATATTTTGATAATTCTATTTTACTGTTAGCTGTTTCCTTTGTAATTCTATGGATTTTATTTTATGCATTTAAACATGCCATTCTGAGAAGGGATCCAGAGGTTTCATCAGATTGCCAAAGGGGTTCAGTCCATGCCATAATCAAGGTCAAAAATTGTACAGTAACAATGCTTGTTGAATTCTTTCTAGATCATTTTTTTTTTAGCATCTGTAACCAAAGTGAGTTAGATAAAACCCAAAGCTATAGAAAAAGCCCAAAATCTCAGAGCAGAAAACCTCTTAGAGGCTGCCTCGATTAGACTGCTCTCTATATTATTCCTCATGGAAGGTTTTCATGCATTCCACAAAAGTCGTTCTTACCTATCTATGTACTAGATCCTCCTAGTGCAAAGGAATCTCCCTGAGGGACTGCACTGTTGTGTTTGGATATTCTTCGGCTAGCACCTTGCCTTTCCACAGTAAAATCTCAATAAATATTTGTTGAATGAATGAATAAATTGGAGTTTGGCCAACCCAGAGAAAAGAAAAGATGTAAAAACTGAGCAAGTGAGCTGGTGCTGATGCCCAGGGAGTCAAAAACTGGCCTACCATGAGTTTGCAGTGTCAGATGATCTGAGATTCAGAGCAGGAAGCTGTTTTGGAGCCATCTAGGATAACACCTTCATTTTACCAATGAGGAAGCTGGGATTCAGGCTCATCAAAAGAGAACAAGACAAGAATTCAGGCAGAAGGACCTGATGACAGCTTTGATCCATGTGGGCAGCCAGGAAGGCAGATGCCCCCAAATATGACCGTTTATCATAGGACCCAGGCAGCCCTAGGTTTAACCACTTCCCACTGCAGGGACTGATAAGAAGAGCCAGGTGTTTGTTATTCTCAGTTGAAGGCTGGATTCTGCTGGTGTCTTGAGTTGTGAGCTGAAGAAGCCCCTTGTAAGTCTCCAAAGAGCATTGTATGTAAAGTAGAAGAATTCAGAGAGAACTGAAAGACTAACATGACCAAGCTGGGGGTTAAGAATATGCTGTTCTTATGCCCAAATGGCTATAAAAATGTGCATACCCCTTGACACAGCAATACAACTACGAGGTCTGTATCCCAAGTGATACAAATGGGAAAAGGACCCACATGTACAAAAATATTCATAGCAGCTCTTTTTGTGGTGGCCAAGAACTGGAAATTGAGGGGATACTCATCCATTGGGCATGTAATGGAATACTATTGTGCTGTAAAAAATGGTGAGCAGGTGGATTTCAGAAAAACCTGGAAAGACTTATATGAACTGATGCTGAGTGACATGAGCAGAACCAGGAAAACACTGTATACCGTTACAGTCATATTGTATGATGACCTAACTTTGATAGATTTGGCTCTTCTAGGCAATGCTAAGTTCTAAGACAACTCCAAAAGGCTCATGATGCAAAATGCCATCCACATCCAGAGAAAGAATTACTGAATCAGAATGCAAATTTAAGCATACTATTTGCTCTCACTGTTTTCTTTTGCCTCTTCTTTCTCATGGTTCATTCCATTGGTTATAATTCTTCTTTACAACATGACTAATGTGAGAGTATGTTGAATGTGAATATTGGATTGAATGCAGTCTTGGGGAGTAGGGAGGGGAGGGAGGGGGAAAAATCTAAAATTCAAAAGCTTATGGAACTGAATGATGTAAACTAAAAATTAATTAATTATTATTTTTTTAAGAGTATGCTATTCAGTGATAAAGAGCTCCCTATACCCTCCCTGTGTCTCACAGGCAGAGAGAACCTTTCTTTCTCCCAGAAGCCAAGTTGACATCTCTTTTTCTTTGAAAAACTACCTATTAACTTTCCCATCTATTGGATAATGGAGATTGTTCCTATGTAGTTGTCCCAGTTCTCTACATATTGTGACTATCAGATATTTTTCATAGATATTCTATGTAAAATTTTCCCTTCCTATCCCCAATAGCAACTTCTCTTCTTAGTCTAGCATTTTCCTTTTGTTCAGAGAAAAGTGTATTCATTTTATGAGATAGAAATGATCTATTTTATATTCTCCCCTTGGGCACAGTTGTACAAAATATCTCTTTCATGTGACCTTTGACACTTAAGGGATTGTATCCATTTGGAACTTAATGTGATGTACGGTCTAAGTTGTGTGGACTACATTTATTTTCTGCTAAACTACTTTCCAGACTTCACAGCAATTTTTGCCCAAACCCACCGCACTGGTAATGTTTCCTTTGTCACATTGTCTCACTAATGTCTCATGGTCACGAAAAATAAGCCCTTAAACAATAATTTCACTTGTGATATTTAAATTTGACCAATGATTAGGGAGAATATAATACCTAGAGTATAAACCCTAAATGAGATAAACTCATTTATTCCAGAAAGTACAAAGGATTACTGGCAAAGCAAGGTTTCCTTGCTTTCTATGCCCATATGTCTATGTTTCATCTTTAATATTCAGTCAAGTATTCACAAAAAATCTTGAGTTAGAGAGTGATTTATCTAGACAGGTTGTTTTCCCCAGTTTGGACCATGAGCAGAATCAAGAATTCAAAGGATTGTAAGAGGGGAAGGGTCCTATTAATCCTTTGTATCTTTCATAAGGTCTATCTTTAAAGGAAAAAAGTAAATTGAGTGTTGTAAGGTCAAGATTTTCTTTGGTTTCATCATTCGGAGAAAGGACACCTCAAGGGTGGAACAGCTAGGACTTTGCTCCTGGCTTCTTACTTTAGAAGGTATGTAGTTTAAGGGCATTGATAAAACTTGCAATCTTCAGCAGCACAGAAACAACAGACATTAGCACCAGTTGAGCAAGAGTAATTAATTCAACAGATAGCTCCCAGACTGTGGCCTGGATCACATTTCTTCCTGACCAAGGCAGCTGCCCCAGCTGCATCCTTTCTGCTCTGTTCGGGAGTCCCTGCTTTCCCACCATGGTGAGGTCCCCCTCCTCTCCCACATTTATGGCATGATTTCTGCTGGATGCATTAGACCCATTTTATGGTACTTGCCTTGGGCTTTAAACTTTGTATATTTTGGCTATGGTCATGTTTGTGATGACAAGTGGAATGTTGGGCTCCCAGACAGATTTGTATGCAAAGATGACAATACATTTGGAAAGAGCTGGATGGCCCTGGGATGAGATGGGACCCATCTAAGCTTATTCTCTGTTGCTTCTTGGAACAGTCCTTGGGGACTTGGAAGAATCAAGAATAGTTTCTGTCACATGTGCTGTCTGCTGTTTGGTTAAAAAATCCCAATTCCCTTGAAGGTCCCAATCTACCTTTCCCCTTTCTTTCATATTATTTTCTTCCATGAATGCTGCAGCCTAGCCATTCTGGTTTTCTTGCTCTCCCTCCTACACGATGCTTTTTCTCTTATCTCTGGACCTTTGCATGGTTTGTTTCTCATATCTAGAATGTGAAATTGTAATCTTTTCAAGGGAAGGGATGGTTTCACTGTTGTCTGTGTATTCTGCAGACCTTGCAAAGTTCCTGATTATGTGTTAGGCACTTGATAAATACTTCTCAATTCACTAATTCACTGATTTGTTAGGAAAGGTCTTGTAAACTAGAGAACAAATAATGGTACCTAAAATCTATAAGGAAGAGCTAGGTTTTTAAAGGATATTCTCTTTACAATTTATGAGGCAGCCTCTCCAGTTATTATTAATTCCATTTTGCAGATAAGGATGTCAAGGCTCAGGATGTGGAAATAACTTCTTGCCATACTTAGTAGCTAAGTAAGGACCTGAGGAGGACTTTCAATCCAATTCTCCTGCCACTGAGTCCAGGAGCCAGTCCAAGGCTGCAATGGAAGTCTTGAAAGGCTGATTCACATTGTTGCCACCCTGACTGCTTCTGGATGGATGCCTGAATGCTGTGATTGCAATACATCATGTGTAAAATGAAAGTGACTTGAGAAGAGTTTCTTAGGATACTGTGTTTTTTTCCTTTTATTTTTCTTCCTCAGAACATCTACTTTTCCTTGCAGAGAAATCTTGGGAGCTTGCAATAATCTAGTCAGACTTCCTTCTCTGAGCCACCTCTTACTTGGAAAAAAGAACGTTGGATTCATTGATTTCCTCCACCCAGCTAGCTATATGTCTGGAACATAGTAGGTGCTCAATCAATTCTTGTTGATTAATCAGTTGGTTCAGATATTTTTTTTATGTTTTCTAATTTTTTAAATCTATTTTTAGTTTTCAATGTTAATTTCAACAAAATTTTGAATTCCAAATTCTCTCCCCATCTCTTCCCTCCTCTCACCCCAAAATGCTGTGCATTCTGATTACCCCTTCCCCCAATCTTCCCTCCCTTCTATTACACTCCTCCCTTCTTATCCCCATCTTCTCTTTTTTCTTGTAGGGAAAGATAGATTTCTATACCCCATTACCTGTATTTCTTATTTCCCAGTTGTATGAAATAACAATTCTCAACCTTTGTTCCTAAAACTTTGAGTTCCAACTTCTTTCCCTTTCTCCCTCTCCACTCATCCCCACTGAGAAGGCAAGCAATTCAATATAGGTTATATATGTGTAGTTTTGCAAAAGACTTGCATAATAGTCATGTTGTTTAAAACTAACTATATTTCCCTCCATCCTGTCCTGCCCCCTTATTTATTCTATTTTCTGTTTTGACCTTGTCCCTCCCCAAAAGTGCTTACTTCTAATCACTCCCTCTTCCCATTTGTGCTCCCTTATATTATCCCCCACCCCACTTATCCACTTCTCCCCTACTTTCCTGTAGTGTAAGATAGATTTTCATGCCAAATTGAGCGTGCGTGTTATTCCTTCCTTAAGACAAATGTGATGAGAGTAAGCTTTACTTTTTCCCTCTCACCTCTCCCCTTTTCCCCTCCATTGAAAAAGCTTTTTCTTGCCTCTTTTATGAGAGATAATCTGCCCCATTCCACTTCTCCCTTTCTCCTCCTAATATATTCCTCTTTCACTCCTTAATTGTATCTTTTTAGATATCTCCCTTCATATTCAACTCACCCTGTGGCCTCTGTGTGTGTGTGTGTGTGCGTGTGTATGTGTGTGTATAATCCCTCCAACTACCCAAATACTTAGAAAAGTTTCAAGAGTTACAAATATTATCTTTCCATGTAGGAATGTAAACAACTTTAGTAAGTACTTTATGATTTCTCTTTCCTGTTTACCTTTCCATGCTTCTTTTTATTCTTGAGTTTGAAAGTCAAATTTTCTATTCTTTCTATTCTTGTTATCAAGAATGCTTGAAAGTCCTCTATTTCATTGAATGACAATTTTTTTTCCCCTGAAATATGATACTCAGTTTTTCTAGGTAGGTGATTCTTGGTTTTCAAGACCTTTGATCCCTTAATGTAGAAGTTGCTAGATCTTGTGTTATCCTGATTGTATTTCCACAATACTCGAATTGTTTCTTTCTATCTGCTTACCATATTTTCTCCTTGACCTGGGAACTCTGGAATTTGGCTACAATATTCCTAGGAGTTTCTCTTTTCAGATCTCTTTCAGGAGGAGATTTGTGTATTATTTCAATATTTATTTTGCCCTAGGTTCTAGAATATCAGGGCAGTTTTCCTTGATAATTTCAGAAAAGATGATGTCTAGGCTCTTTTTTTGGTCATGGCTTTCAGGCAATCCTATAATTTTTAAATGATCTCTCCTGGATCTATTTTCCAGGTCAGTTGTTTTTTCAA